>WWET01004889.1:31238-47094 GCA_011038615.1 Limnodynastes dumerilii
TTCAACATGTAAACAGACCTACATATACTCTACCCACACATTACTTCCCCACATACCATAACCATGCATTACCCCCACCCCACATACCATAACCATGCATTACCCCCACATACCATAACCATGCATTACCCCAACCCCACATACCATAACCATGCATTACCCCCTCCCCTGCGCATATTATAACCTCACATTATCCCCCCTCACATACTGTAACCACACATTACCCCTTCCCCCTCCCATACTGTAACCACACGTTACTCCTCCCCCCTCACATACTGTAACCACACATTACCCCCAACCCACATACTGGGCTGTGTTCAGAGCTCCGGCCGCAATTCCATTGAGTCCGGAGTTTTGAGAAATGTCCTACTGCGCGTGTGTAGTAATTTTGTAACATAATCTGATACTTCTTGCAATGTAGATTGCGTACATGTGGTCTTTAAGAATGCGTGTACGCAATCTATGTTGCGAGAAGTAACGTAGATTACGTTACAAAATTACTACGCATGCGCAGTAGGACATTTCTCAAAATTCCATTGAGGCCGGAGCTCTGAATACAGCTCACTATAACCACACATTACCCTCTCCCCTCTCACATACTATAATTATACATTACCCTCTCCCCTCTCACATACTATAATTATACATTACCCTCCCCTCACATCTCTTACCTTTTTGCTGTTTTCCCCTCTCCTTCTTCACCCTCCGTCCTCTGCAGCCCCTCTGCTTCTGAATGGCGCTGACGTGAATGCCTCAGCATCACGCTGATGTAGTAGTAACTTTCCTCCCCATGTCTCCCAACTGTTCTGATTCCAGTGGGACAGATATGGATGGCTGGGCATAATTAAAAGGGGCAGATATGGATTGCTGGACAAATGATAAAGGGACAGGGTCGTAGCTAAAGGTTCATGGGCCCAGGTGCAAAAGATCAGCTTGAGGGGGGGGCCCCCCCACCTACAACAAAAATAAAATTTCAATCTATTTACTATTTATACATACTCATAGACATGTTATGGTATATTTTGTTACTGTATATATAATGTGCTTACTGATATGTCATATATATAATGTGCTTACTGTCAGTACCATACTGGTACCATACTGATCTTCAAAAACATAAAATGGCGTCTTGCAAGATCCGACGCCAGAGTACCGAGCCAGACTTGCACGGTACTTGGATTTTATGGGTGATTTTATGGGTGGGTTCAGTTTTATGAAAACCGTGACAGCTTCCGGGACGGCACACTGCGGTGGGCGGCTCGCTGGACTCGGAATCAGTGGTGTAAGTTCTTCCCAGTCACCCGGAGACAAGATAATGTTGGTGCCCCCCTCCCAAATATATATGATATATATACAATGATATATATATTTATAGCAAAAGTGAAGCAGCAATGCAAAATAAAGCAGCTGAAAGGCCAAAGAAGGTTCAATGAAGTCATTTATTATCATAAGCATATTATATGTGAACCTTAGCACTGCAAGTTTGCAATTATATTTAAACTTTTTTTTAAGACATTGGTTAACAGAACATTTACTGAACAAAGTGGTTTTCTGAACAAAGTCACTTTACAGACCACTCAACACAACATATTAATATATTTCAAAAGTGGGGAATTAAAATTAGACACCAGACACCATAGTATAATTATATTGTTTTAAGCTTTTTTTTGCAAATTTTACTTCATACTTATTTTTGTCAATGTCATTGTTGGTGGGGTGGGGGGATGCTTTTGCTGTCATATTTAATTCTAATGTTACGCTGATCGGAAAGAAAACCAATCATCATAGCTATACATTACAAAAAAAGGAACAGCACCCACCCCACCAACAATGAATTGAAAAAACAGTAAAAAAAAGTCTTAATAATTATTCAAGATTGCTTTACAATACAATAAAATTCAATAGAGAAACAGCACAAAACCCCCCTCACAGACCCCACCACAAGTGGCAAACGCAGGATTTTTAAAGGGGGGTTTCCAAATTCTAGTAAACATGTGGAGTAAATTAGTGCTATAGAGAGGACGCACTATATAAAAAATATACTGGGTAGATTATGGCTTTGGTAATGGTACATATAATATTTACAAGTTTATTAGTGTATACAGTACATAGTGTGCCATATCAAGACCCCTAATATACCCTTTAAATATTATAGTATGTGCTATTTCCTTACCCCTAATATACTCAATATGTACTTTCTATAGTGTGCCATCCCCAGACCCCTAATATATGGGTCTAGAGAAGACACACTATATAAAGTAAATATTGGGTATAATAGCGGTCTAAGCATATAGTATAATATATATGGGGTATATTAGGGATCTGGGAATGGCACACTATATATAGTGTGTCATTCCTAAATCCTAATATAGCTCACATGTATTACAATGTAATATCTCAGACCCCTAATATACTTTATAAAGTGTGCTTCAGTGAGCCTTATTACCCCTCCTTCTGTGTCCAGTCAGCTTTCTACCCCTTCCTTCTGTGTCCCACCAGTCTTATTTCCCCCTCTTTATTTGTGTCCAGTGAGCCTTGGCTCCTTTTTCTGATTGTGTAGCCAGTATTATTGCTCCTTCCTTCTGTGTCAATTCAGCCTTATTGCTCCCTCCTTCTGTGTCCAGCCATCCTTATTCCCCCCCCTCTTTTATTTATGTCTAGTCAGCCTTATTTGCCCCTTTATCTGTGTGTCCAACCAGGCTTATTGCCCCACTTTGTGTCCAGCCAGTCTTATTACCACCCCTATTAATTTTTTTCTAGTCAGCCTTATTGCCCCCTCCTTTAGTGTCCAACCATTCTTATTGCCCTTTGTGTCCAGATGGCCTTACATCACCTCCTTTTGTGCATCCAACCAGCCCTATTGCCCCTTCCTAGTGTTTCTAATTAGTATTTTTGCCCTCTTTGTGTCCACCCAGCCTTATTGGCGCTCATTATGTGTACACGGTCCACCTAACATTATTGCCCCTCTTTGTGTCCATTCAGTCTTGATGCTGCCTCTTTACATGTGCCCCCTCCATGGTAGTTAAATACCCATTCCATAAGCTCTTACCTTTGCAGTCTTCTTGCTTCCTACTCTCTCCTCCACGGCGTGCGCTCTGCAGATTTGACGCCAGGACGGCTGTGCATTGCCCAGCCAGCTCTGAAGCCCGACTCTGAGCAGGGAGACAGCCGACAAAAATACTGGGAGGGAGGCAATCGGAGCCGGATTAAGACTTCATGGGGCCCTAAGCAAGATACCGGTTTGAAGACCCCCCTCCCAACGAATCGTTATAAATATATACACACACACGCACACACACACACACACACACACACAATACACACACACACACACCACTGGCATCTAATAAAAAATACATAAATGCTGCTTACCTACTTCCATCTCCTATCACAGACGATCTCACACTGAGCCCTGCGCTCAAACGCAGGGCTCAGGCTTACTGTGCGGGAGGTGAAGGTGCGGCACTGGCATGACGTCATAACGTCACGCAGTGCATTACTGGGGCCCAAAGCCAGTAATGGCTGTATTACTGGTTTGGGCCCGTTAACGGAGGCAGTTACAGCAACCCCGGGGGGCCCAAAATCTGGTGTAGCTGCCTCCGTTAACGGGCCCAGACAATGGAAGTGCCAGCGTGGCACTATTGGTGAGTGGTGGTGGGGCCTGTGCTGGGCCCCCTCTAGCTCAGGGGCCCGGTCGTAAGTGCGACCGCTGCGACCCCTGTAGCTACACCACTGTTTGTCTCTTTTACTTACCTAGTCAATCTTCTCTAAAGTCTTGTGTAGCAGCTCCAAGTCCCAGCCTTAGGACGCACTCAGTGATGTCACTAGTAAGAGGGTACAGGGGCGTAGTGAACTTGTTGTGGGGCATGTTCCTCATGGCACCCTTTTGTTCAGGTTGTTTAGACAGTACCCAGAGCACAACTCCTCTGGCCACGCCCCGGTACAATAAAGTTTTGTATTTGTTGGAACCCCAAATTAAAAGCTAACTAACAATAGCTACTTAGCAGATTATCCCATTCCTCCTCATCCAGAGGGCCTAGATCTGCCTCCCTAATAGAAACAACAATTATTTAATAATAAACTTTTTTAACCCATAATGAGTGAGGAGCCTGCAAACAGCACAACATTAAATAATAAATGTAGTAAATCAGATAATTTTTTTTACTGCAAATTAGCCAATCTTCTGAAATTTAGTTTAGTTTATCTTCCACCATATTGCTGCACAGAAGTGGCAACCAAGTCATATAGTGCCTCATATTTTTTCTCTTTCACCTCTAGGCGACCTGGCTGTGCATTAGCCATTGTTAATTTGTGGCAAGCCAGACCCCAGATCTCCTACCTGACATCTATCCTGTGCTACAGCCCCTGCCAAACTATTTCTATTTCCTGCATTGTGATTTGTGGCGGACTCCAACCATCTACCAATCAGTGGTTTATGAGACCACCCATCACTCTGGTGAATTTCCAGAGCCATCCACCAATCAACATGCTGCAAATTGCTTGAATGGCAGCTGGGAGGCAGGGAGAGTATTCTCTATGGCTGTGCTGCCTATGCATAACCTGCAATAACAGCAGCCAGGGAGAATTCTCAGCATGTGTCCTAGCTGTCAGTTAAGCAGTTTGGGTGCAGAGTAGGTGCCATGGTGTCCCTTTATATCTTGGGCTTGTCTGCACTGTACACCCTGCATCCATTATAGAAACACCACTGTATAGCATAGCAGAATTACTATCTGTGGGCATTTTTCCGTGTGGGCATTTATGACAGTGGGGTTTTTTCCGTGAGCAATCTTCCTGTGGGCTTTTTTCATGTGGGCTTTTTTTCATGTGAGCTTTTTTCTGGTTACCTTTTCTTATGAAGGCTGCTTCGCATTTTAATGTTGGCTATAGGTGTAACCGTATGTAGTATGCGACTAAAGATATTCTATGGGTGCTTGTTTCAAATAACTGCTGTACTTGGTGTCTGTGCTTCTCCCCCACAAGAGGAACAAAGGTCCTATAACTTATAAAAAGAAAAAAGGTACAGCGCTCGTGTAAAAAAAATTGTATATACATGTGTTGGTGTAAATAAAAAATGGTAATGGCAATCTAATCTTTTCCCAACAATGTTGTTCACAAAAATAGGTATTTAAAATGCATTAAAATTTCCACAGCAACTTTATGTTTTGCAATATACTGATATTATTCATGCACTCTATTATAAGGCACTGCTTTATAATTTGATATTTAGTGATTCTCAAACCGTGTCTGCTAACTTTGCAGTTAATTTTTCCTCCCCTTTCCACCTGTGCAATAGAACTCCTGTTTCAGGGAAAAAGTAGAATCACTAATTATCATCAAATTATAAAGCAGTGCCTTATAATAATTTAAAGTGCATGAATAGCATATTGCAAAACATAAAGTTGCTGTTGAAATTTTAATGTGTTAAATATTTTTGTGAATAAAATTTGAGAAGATTGCCAGTTCCATTTTTATTAACACGAACACCTCTACAAACTTCAAAAGCAAAAGGGATTCTGGTGAATTCCTGCTTGCCTTAAAGCACCACTAAATTAGTCTGCAGTACTCTAGAATGTACTAGCTTGTTAAACAACGGAGAGATTTACTAATAGTGCTAGTATACAGTACCTTTTGTCAGATGAATCTCCATTGCTTTGAAACAAGGCACGAATTAAGAATTTTCTTCCTTGGTAACATTTTAAAATGACTGACTTTGAGAGGAACCAGATGGGGTCTGAAACGCGTCTAGAGGCAGAGGATCGGGGGACATTTACCAGGACAACAGTGATGGAACTGCCAGTTGATCCTGTCTGTACCTTTTAACATCGGATGCAGCTCCACTTCACCTCCTGTTTTCACCATCTCCTGGTATGAACTACAGTTCCCTTTTTATGGTCTTATTGTAGATTTGTCTTAATAAATTTTGTATTTGTATCTTGTCTCCCTTTCTTATCCCCCAAATGGGGAAAGGTGGATACTACAAACCTCAACTCTACTACATCTAACCTACCATTGGACTCATCAACCATATTTTATTCATTCATATATTTTATTATTTCACATTGATTGCTTCATATTCGTTATTCACTGATACTTTCCACTGTGGATTTTTAGCGCTGATTGTATTCACTCCACACCCTTCCTTTTTTGTTCTATTTTGAGGGTTGAGACACCCTTGGAGTGAGTTCACAGCAGCTGAATTTAGTGCGCAGATTTTCCCTTATTTTTCCTATTATCTTAATTTACCTATTATATTTTCGTAATGGATGTCATGTTACTCTAATATGTACTATGTTATGTAAGGTTTTTTTCTAAACAAACATGTGGTATTCTAGGAGTTAAGAAGACGAAGAGTGGAAATCAGTGTTGAGCTCAGAAAGGCCAAAAAAGAAGAGCAGATACTGAAGAGGAGAAATGTTACTTCGTTTCCTGAAGATCAGGCTCTCTCTCCTGAACCGCAGAAAAATCTTCAAGCGGTTAGCATTTGTGGTATTAAATGGATGGGTCACTGAATTTTTTTAATTATACTAATATGCCATTTGCATAGTAGTTTAAAACAATATATTGTAAATCTGTTAGTTCTGATATAAACGATTAGCATTGTGGATAGTCCCTGGCATATTTGGAAAGATACTTTTTATTATCGTTTATTTATAAGGCGCCACAAGTTGTCCGCAGCGATGTACAAAATACAGTACAGACTTGGATGGAAGGGGTAGGTGAAGGATAGTTTGGGATAGAAGCACTGCTGGTTGGGTTTTAAGTCTTCTGAAGTATCCTAAATACAGGCACTGGATCAAGAGTTTTGCATAGACATGTCTAACGCAAGTCAGCGCTAACTTCAAGTCAGCGCTTACTCACAGTACACACCACTTTTTGTCTATTGTATAAAGACCTGTCACTTATGGCTGTATTCCCGTATGAGTATTGCGAGAGGAGCAGCAGAGTTGGTGGTGCAGTTATTTTTTTTCTATTTAACCCCTTTCTGGTGCATAGAGGTTAAAGTTACATTGTTGCATGTCTGTTAATAAGTCTAAATGATTGTATTCATTGACTACTTTCAAAGAGACTTGCACTCCGGTGCTGCTTTGAGTCAAAATCACAATGAAATAAAGCAATAAAAATGTAATGGGAAGATCGCGAGGAGTGTGTTGGGTAGGAGTGCTCTCCTGAAACTGCTCTCCGCTTGTTACTGCAGTATACAATTTATTTTTTCAATGGTTGTTACTTTGCTGCGAAATAGGATTGTGGAAAGTCATGTTCTCTGTAGCATTTTGTTAGTGTAGGAATCAGAAGCAAATCTGATATAACAGGGTTAAAAAAAACAACAAAATGCAAATCACCCCTGAGCAATATCCACAACATGAGGCTGATCCTAATTTGGGGACTATGGGTAAAACAGGTGCCATTGTACAGCTTGACTAAACCATCTTGAAATGCAAGAAGTGCCAGTTTTAACTTTTGTGTGCTGGGAAAACTTGGTTTACACACAGAACTCATACTGCACAGCTTTATGTTTAATCTATAAATTAGAGTTGAGCTAAAACTTCACCTTTCAATTCTAATTCTGCTTTTACAATTTAAATTTTACCTTCCCTTGCAGTTCAACATGGTATTGCTCAGGTCTAGACTTGCACCTGAAAGTGTAAGTGCATATATGGATCAGTCCCTAATCTGTTAAACTGCTTACTATGTATTTTTAATCCAGATGAAAAACTGCCTGTACTAAAACCCAAATGAATGCAGACCTTTAACAGAATGTTAACTTTATTTTGCTAGACGGCTAATAAACTTGTTAATACAAATAGTAGTATTTCCTTCTCATGATGGCAGCATAGACCTTGGGTTATAACCTCTGGGCGGGAGCCAGTACAGGTAAAAAGACACCCCTGGATGCATAAATAGGCCCCTCCTCTGCTATCTGGTGTCTTGTCTTTTTCCTGTGGATAGGAGTCAGACGGTTACACTTTTGTTTTGTTTTTTGTTCTTTTGTTTGTTTGTTTTTTTTTCCTCACCCAGCAAAGCGCCCAATGCTGCGATACCAGACGCCTCGGAAGCTCCCTGTTCCGCAGCATCCTCGCGGTGGGGGAGGGTGGAGTGACCGGCCGCAAAGCTCCCTTCATGTGGAGAAATGTGCAGCCGCCGTGTTCCTAGCGGCGCGGCTAGGCTTTCGGTTTTTAAACCAGGAAGCGCTAAGCTATGCCCCCTACTTACGGTGCATAGTGCACCATGGACTATGGATGGTGGCCATTTTGGGGTGGCCTTCATGGAGCTATGTTACTACTGCACTATCTTTTCCCCCTATATGTTGGTGGGATATTTTGGTGGCTTCTAGGCTATTTAGAGGGCTAATCAAAACCGATGCATGTGGATTATCAGCAGACAGTCAGAAGACTTCTGGGTGAGCCAGTTAGTGTATCTTTAGTTACCTCTTTTCTGTCAAAGTATGTAAACTTAGATATATGTGTATTTCCTTCTCCTCCTATGGCAGCCCTGACCACCTGGGTTAAGACCTTCCCACCCGGGCTCACAGGAAACAAAAGACACCTGGCAGCATATAAAACGTCACTTCCCCTGCCTCCAGTGTTTTTTTTTTTTTTTTCCCTGGTCCTGTGGGCTTGCAGACAGAAGGCTCACCTTATCCCTGCCGTTGACGAGGTAGTCCGGTGTACACAGCGCTGGTAGCAGCGTCCGCAAGTGCTCCGTGCATAGAGAGCACCAGGACGCGACTTCTCATCACAGCAGGAAGTGCTGTGTCTAAGCTCGGGTTAATCTGTAGGGTAAAGTGGGCTGACGTCATCGCAAGGCCGATGACAGGTTTAAAAACCTGTCAGTGGTTCCTGGCTGTCAGCTTGGCGTTTGCAGTATGTCAACAGCCATGGAGGACAAAACTTCACATCCTGAGAAGTCTGGGTGAGCTCTTCCCCTCTGCTGGATTAGTTTAGTATTGAGTATTTCTGTGACACTTTTAGTTTTCTGTTTTATGCCTGTGCTTAGTGTATAGAAATTTTTATATATTGTCTGTATTGATGCTTATGTAGCAACAGCATATAGCAGGGTTTTTTTTTTTCCGTTCCTTTTCTATGTTATGAGTGTAGTATAGATTAGTTTAGTGTGTTACTATTTTATATATGTTTTAGGTCAGAGTCAAGTAGGACCTTGAAAGCCAGGCATAAGAAACAGCATTTATCAAGATGCTCTATATGTGACTCCTCGCTTCCGGACAAATTTAAAAGCACTGTGTGTGAAAAATGTAAACCACAGGATCAATTGCTTCCCACGCCTTGTTTAACGCAATTAATTACTATGATGAAAACTGCGATGTCTGATCCCTTTATTACTAAAGAAGATTTAAAGCGGTTTTCCTTCAAAAGATCATGTTCCGGTCTGAGTGACCACTCTGACCTGTCTGAAGGGGAATTACCAGAATGCTCCCAAGGAAGATCTGATCTGTCAGAAGCAGAGTCCGAGGAGTCGCACAAGGAGGAAGAACTCAATCCAGACTTGGTAAACAATCTGATATGCCTAATTAACAAATCACTAGAGATAGAAGAATCTCAGGAACAGTTAAAACTACAGGATATGCTATTTAAAGATTCCCATAAAAAGAATAAGGTCTTTCCGTTATTCCAGCCATTGAAGGATAACCGAACGGAGGAATGGAAACATCCAGAGAAAAGGGTAGCAGTTCCTGCACGCATGAATAAAATGTATCCTTTTCTGGCAGAGGATGTAAGAAAATGGTAAGAAGCCCCTAAAATTGATGCGGCAGTTTCCAGGATATCAAAAAGAACTACGTTGCCTCTTGAGGATGTGAACATATTCAGATCCGATGGATAAAAGAATTGAAATTGGATTAAAAAACACTATTTACTAGGAGCAGCTCTGAAGCCAGCGGCGGCCACGGCAATCACCTCCAGGGTTATGAGAGGGTGGTGCCAGACATTAGTGGCAGACATCCTGGATGGCGTCAAAAGATCAGAATTGTTCAAATCTGTGCAAGACATGCAACTGAATTTCTGTGTGAGGCTTCACTGGATTCAGTTAAGATGACTTAAAGAGCTACAGCCTCAACTGCGGTAACTAGGAGAGCCCTCTGGCTGAAACCATGGAATGCAGATACATAGTCAAAAGGAAAATTACACTCATCCCTTCCAGGGTGATTACTTATTTGGACACAAATTGGATGAGCTGATCTCCAAGTCATCTGGAGGGAAGTCGCAGTGGTTGCCATCGGATCGATCACAGAGGAAGAATTATACGTCAAAGCCCTTGAAGTTCAACGCACAAGATTCAAAGGAAGCAAGAGCTTATAGACCAGGACGGGGGTACAGAAGAGGTCAGTGGTCCACATCACACTCCAATTTTCGTGCACAACGTGGAAGAGACATCAAAAGTAACCTGCGTCAGTTTGCCCAGTGACATCAGGAGGCCAGGCGGCTTGATGGTAGGGGGCAGACTGTCAGGCTTCAGCCATTAATGGAAATGCTCAACATCAGACAAATGGGTGTTGGAAATTGTGGAGACGGGCTACAAACTGGAACTAGTTCATTTTCCCAGAGAAGAATTCGCCAACAGATTCTCTGGAAAAGGAAGCCTTGAGATCAAGTCTTTTGGAAATGTTGCAGCAAGGAGCAGTGGTAAGGGTACCACACAAAGAAGGGTTTTTTTCCAGGTTCTTTTGTGGTAAAGAAAGCATCAGCAAGCTTCCGCACAATACTAGATCTGAGAAGACTCAACTGCTGTCTGAGAAACAGAACATTCAAGATGGAATCCATAAAATCCATTTTGCTGGATCTAGAAAGGAAATCCTGGATGACCAGTATAGATTTAAATGATGCTTACCTTCACATTTCTATACACATCCCATAAGAAATACCTCAGGTTTCACGTGTTCGGGGAAAGTTTCCGGTTTGTAGCCCTACCATTCGGACTAGCAAGTTCACCCAGGACATTCACAAAAACATTGGTGGTCTTGGTGGCCAAGCTCAGGATGGAAGGCATACGGCTATGGCCATATCTCGACGATGTACTAATCACAGCTCCCTCTCGAGAACAGGTCCAAAGAGATACAGTAAGAACCATCCAAGTCCTAGAACAACACGGCTGGATCATCAATCAGCATAAAAGTCACGAGTGCAAACAAGAGAATTACATACCTGGGAGTCATTATAGACACCAACCAAATGTCCATATCCTTGACAGAAGACAGGATAAACAAAATAAGAAACCATCTAGCCCCCCAGCTGAAGAAAAGATGGATAACAGCGGAGCAATGTATGCGAACACTGGGTCTTATGTCAGCGGCACTAAATACCATGCAGTGGGCAAGACTGCACACAAGGTGGTTCCAGGCCTGTTTCCTCAGACAATGGATCAGGGACAGTCACAGATTATATCAAAAAATTTATCTTTCTACAAAAGCAAAAGATCTAAAATGGTGGCTGAGTTTAACAAGGCTGAGAAATGGAAGGAATTTCAATGTACCACAGTCAGTAATAGTGACAACAGACGCCAGCTCTTCAGGTTGGGGTGCTACCTATGGTCAAGATTATGCCCAAGGAGTCTGGTCCGCAAGAAACTGCCATCTACATTCCAACTTCAGAGAAATGAGAGCAGTTCTCTTAGCATGCCATGCATTTCAACACAGACTTCGCCAGAAAAATGTAACTATTCAATCGGACAACAAGATAGTTGTGTCCTTCATAAACAAACAGGGGGGGCACAAGGAGCAAGAGTATGATGGAAGAAGCACGTCATGTTCTACAATGGGCAGAAAGATATGTCCTCAACATCACGGCCATATTTATAGCAGGCAAGGAAAATGTGAGCAGATTTTCTCAGCCGTCACAACATCAGTCTCGGAGATTGGGAGCTGGAACACCGCATGTTTCAAAAGATCACAGACCTTTGGGGCATTCCACAGATGGACCTAATGGCGAACAGGAAAAACAGGAAAGTACCGGTATACTTCTCCAGATACAGGGATGCGGAAGCATGGGCGTTGGATGCACTAACTGCTCCGTGGAACTTCAATCTGGCATACGTCTTCCCTCCGGTTCCTCTCATCCCAAGACTATTAAAAAGAATACAACAAGAAAAGGTAACCGTAATGGCAGTAATACCATTTTGGCCAAGAAGAGCTTGGTTTCCAAGACTTCTTCAACTGGTGGTAGAAGGACCAGTAGAACTTCCAGTGTTGGAAGACCTTCTAACACAAGGGGGAATATCTCATCCGAATCCCGATTCATGGAAGTTGATGGCCTGGCTGAAGTCAAGAATCTGAAGGAGAGGCTTTTCTACGAAAGTGGTAAATACTCTTCTTTGTGCCAGAAAGAAAACTACCTGTTCAGTCTATTACAGGACTTGGAAGAAATTTATGTTCTGGTGTAACGCAAGGAATAGATCACATTCCCAAATTGCAGTGATACTTTATTTCCTTCAAGAAGGGCTTGATGAAGGGCTGGCCACAAGCTCTTTGAAGGTACAATGCTCAGCAGTAAGTGCTATCATGGACAGAGACATTGCAAGAAATAAGTGTCCAGATTTATTCAGGCGGCAAAGAGTTAGACCAGTTTTTCGCCAGCCCATCGCTTCATGGGATCTTAATTTGGTTTTGGATGCTTTGACCCAAGTACCATTTGAACCCTTGCATGATATACCACTGAAGTGGCTAACACTAAAAGTGGTATTTCTTGTGGCTATTACATCAGCCAGGCGTATATCTGAGCTGCAAGCTCTATGGGTGGAACAACCATCTATAACTTTTCACAAGGAAAAAGTGGTACTACGGACTCATCCTCAATTTCTCCCGAAGGTGGTTTCAACTTTTCATATAAATAAAGGCCTTACACTTCTGGGATTTGGAAATAATGCCAGAAGTACTAAAGAGGAAAATATTCATAAATTAGACTTTGTAAGAGCTTTAAGGGTGTATGTGGATAGAACAAAAGCCCTGAGGACCTCAAAGCAATTGTTTGTTCTTTTTGGAGCCAAAGATAAAGGCAAAGCACCATCAAAAGCCACAATCGCAAGATGGATAAAATCTTGCATTAAAGAGGCTTATCTGAAAAAGGGCAAAAGCCCACCAGAAAATGTAAAGGCGCACTCTACCAGATCTGTAACGACTTCGTGGGCAGAAAGGAACTCTGCTTCTATAGAAGATTTATGTAAAGCGGCCTGTTGGTCTTCAGTACATACTTTTACTAGACACTATAGAGTGGATGTGGCCGCATCCTCAGATGCTAAATTTGGGGAAAGTTCTTAAAGCAGCCACTTTAGAAGTATAATGTTTACTATGTTTCACTGGGTGTTTCACATCAATTATTTATATCCCTCCATTTATGGTCTTACTGCTTGGGCATCACCCAGGTGGTCGGGGCTGCCATAGGAGGAGAAGGAAACGGCATATTACTACCTGTTAATGTTGTTTCCTTTACTCCTCCATGAAAGCCCCTAGTTTCCATCCCTATATTTTCAGTATTATGTATTGGTGCTATTATTGGTGGTAGACTTTGAAGCTTGTAAAGTTTAAGACACTGGAGGCAGGGGAAGTGACTTTATATGCTGCCAGGTGTCAAAAAAAAAAAAACAAAAATTAAAAAAGTTAAAATTTCCATTATGTATTTTGTGCAACACTTCATTACCGGAGGACGCTACTAGTTCCACCTGTTAACAATGTGTGCTAAAACAACAGCAACTACCACCTGCACAAGTGCCGGACATAATTAATTTGATTAAGTCTACTTTAACTGAAACAATCATGACTAAGGACGATTTGATGCAGGCCATGTCCCTCAAGCGACTGAAATTATCCGTCTCGGAAGTATCAGATAATTCAGACCCCGAGGAAGGGGCCTATCTTCCGGGAGAGATATCAGTGGCGGAGTCAGTAGCCTCTAAGGAAGGGGATTCCATGAGTCCGATATTAGTGGAAAATTTATTAAAACTAATGGATAAAACCTGAACATTCAGGAAGCAAAAGAGATTCGGTTAAAATAATTAATATTCAAGGAACATAAAAAGAAAGCTAGAGTGTTTCTCATATCTGAAGAATGGAAGCATACAGACAGAGTCATGCAAGATGGCGCTTGGCTCCCGCAGGTTCTCAAACTAGCCATAGAAGGATCATGGCATCTACGGCCGTTCCCAGGGATTCTTATCCAGGGTCCAGTGAAGCATCCGGCTCCGGAAACATTGAAACTGATGGCATGGCTGCTGAAGTCGCCAGTTTCCAAAAACAGGGATTCCCTCCTGAAGGTAGTTCAAACTCTCCGAAAGGCTGTAACATCTAAGGTATACCACAGGGTGTGGAACACTTATCAATCCTGGTGCGCAGACAATAGTTATGAAACCTTGCCAGTATCAATTAGCAAGATTCTTGCATTTCTTCAAGGTGGACTTGACAAAGGTCTGGCAGTAAGTACTACTAAGGTGCATATCTTGGTGCTTAGTGCAGTATTAGACCTGGATTTGGCCAACAACAAATATATTAGACAATTCATTCAAGCGATAATGAGAATATGGCCTGTGAGACGTCAACCTCTTCCAACGTGGGACCTTAACTTAGTTCTTAACACCTTAACAGAACATCCGTTTGAGCCTATGGAAGACACTTCACTTAAACATTTATCTTGGAAAACTGCATTCCTTGTAGCAATAACATCTGCGAGAAGAGTATCAAATTCAGGCATTTTGTTCTAACGAGCCATACATGTTTTCATCTGAATAAAGTGGTTCTGAGAACCAACCCGGCCTTACCAAAAGTAGTTTCTAGGCTTCATTTGAATCAAGAAGTAGTGCTCCCTTCACTATGTTCTAATCCAGTGGCAGAAAAGGAGAACATTTTTCATAAGTTAGATCTAGTTAGGGCATTAAAGATCTATATAGATAGGACTAGTCAGGTTAGGAAGATGAACAGACTTTTTGTTGTACCGGAAGGGAAAAATAAAGGGCTTCCAGCAGCAAAATCTGATAGCCAGACAGATTAGGTCTTGTATTCAGTTAGCATATTCAGCTAAAGCTATTGAAATTCCGGAAAGTATAAAAGCCCATTCTACCGGGGCTATGGCCACATCCTGGGCCAAGAAGGAATCGGCTCCACTCAAAGAACTCTGCAGCGCAGCAGGGTGATCCTCGATCCATACGTTTACTAAGCACTACAAAGTTGATTTGTTGGCCTCAGCAGAGGCAAAGTTTGGCAGAAAAGTGCTGTGTGGCAGTATAGTATGCCCATCCCATAATTTTAGCTTGGGTATATCCCAAGGTCTATGCTGCCATCAAGAGATAAGGAAAAGGTACAATTATACCTGATTTGATTTCCTTGAGTCCTGATGGCAGCATAGCTAGATTCCCACCCAAAGTTTATTTAATAGTTGAGGTCATGTTTTGTTATAGCTGGAACAAGTGAGAAGATGCCATATAGCGGAGGAGGGGCCTATTTATGCATCTGGGTGTGTCTCTATTTACCTGTACTGGCTCCCGCACAGAGGTTATAACCCAAGGTCTATGCTGCCATCAGGACTCAAGGAAATCAAATTATCAGGTCTAACTGTACCTTTTTCTCACTGTTGTATCTAAGACGATTAAAATAAACTTGCAAGAACATTACTGTTTAGTATATAGGGATTTTTCTGCTTTTCTATATATTCATATGCGATGTTGCTTTATTTTAAAATGTAGGATTTTCTCATTTCAAAAATGAAGACTGAAATCTAAACACTCTAATTTTAGATTCCTACACTTTCTCTGGATGAAATGGTACAAGGTGTTAACTCTGGAAATCCAGACTTGGAACTGAAGTGCACTCAGGCTGCAAGGTAACAAATGTTGTTGTTGTAGTAGCAGGTTTTTTTGTTCC
>WWET01004889.1:85560-102649 GCA_011038615.1 Limnodynastes dumerilii
TATATTTTATTTATATGTTTATTTTTTTTTATTTTTTTTTCCCTTGCCCAGATAAGAGGCCCTAAATGTGCATCTAAGTATGCAAATATTTATCTGGGATAGTGGGAGAGAGTACATGTTTTGCGAGGCAAATAAAATATTTACGCAACATTTTGCAACTTGGTTGCAGTTTATCAATTATATTTTATGGGAGGTGATGAATATATTTTCATGGAGTCTACAAACATTTGAAATACAAATGATCTTTTTAAACTTAGCCAAGAAGTACATTATGGAATCTATCACAAAGAGAGGAGGTATTGCTCTCAATACTGATTTATTTTAAAGACTGCTACCAATGCAGGTTTACATTTTACAAATGCCTATTTAGAAAGGGATTTCCAAAGGCAAATTTGAGACTGAAACGTAACAGCTGTCTACAGATGAAACATTCCTGTATAACGCTCAAGATCTAAGGAATATACTATAACAGAGAGGCTATCCTAAGAGCAATATACAAAAAGCCTCCAAACTGTTAGAAATACGAATAGAAACAAATTGTTGTATCAACAAAACTTTCCGAAGGACCATAGAAGCAGTGAGAATGATGCATACTTTTTTGTCCACAACATGATACAATTCAAAGCAGTTTTCAAAAACCTCTAAATACCCTTCACTTTTAAATCTTTCATCACATCTCTGCCATGAATACCCAGGTATAGCAAATTGTGACTTAGATTAGAATCTAAATGAAGGAGGAAAAATAGATCTTTCTTTGTAATGGGTTCAGTAACCCCAGGAGGTCTAAATGAAAATAACAGGTATATCTTGTACTTGCAGAGTAATCCTGGGCCGTATGCAGGCTACTGGACGTATAACATACATGTCCGGTGTTTAGCGCATGCGCTGTACATTATTTTACGTTATCTACGTATCTTCTCCTTACGTAAGGAAAATGTACTACGCGTGCGCAGTAGGAAAAAACACTGAACACCGGACGTATATGTTATACGGCCCCCTATTAGTAAAACATGGATGGTATCAGTTTGGACTACTATTATGATGGTCATCTTAATATGTAAAATATTGAATATTATAATGGTAATAAATTTTAAATATATTAAATCACTCAGAATTTTATTCATTATAAGTAATACATAAACGAATAGATATATTATAAAATTTGAAATAATGTATTTAAAAATATCACAACCCAGCAGTAGCTATATCAATTAGAATAAATGTTTAAAATACTAAGACAGTGTAGTGAATAGATACAGTATAACATTTTAATTACAATACATTTTATAAATTTTTAAGAAAATCTAATTACATTGTAGAAAATAGAGAATATAAGGTGTAATAAATATAAGAATATTTTATTTTAAATTATTCTTTGTATATGATATAAATAAGTTGATATAGGTATAATCTATATTTCTGTGTTTTCACATCACATTTCATCATAACCATTAGTTTTAGCATTACACATAACTGATGTGGTTTGTCTGTAAGAAAATCTGTCTTTTCCGACAATAATGTAACGACTTGCCTTTGGAATAGCCCTAATCTAGATAGAAAAAGTTTTGTTGTCTTGGTCTCTAAAGCTCTAGACAAAAAAAGAGAAATTTAGATAGATAACAGAAACACCATCTATTTTATAATGAAGAAGTTAAATCCACTTGCACTCACTAAACAGTTTCTTTTTGTGTCAAAAATATTGTTGTAGTAATTAGTTTGACCATTGTGGATCACTTGGACACTGAGGGGAAAGCCCCAACGGAACATAATCTTCTCTCTCTTCAATTGCTTAGTTAGCGATTTGCATTGCTGGATATTGTGCAAAGAGAGGTCTTGAAAAAGATTGTTAGAAACCCCATTAAACTTCAGTGAATTCTGTTTACGTGACCTTTCTAAAATCTCTTTCTTCACATGGATGTAAAGGAGCCCTCAGATAATGTCTCAGGGCTTGTCAGACTACAAATTTTGGGGCCTTAGAGTCCTGTAGGTCCTATCAAACGTTATCCGGATGAGCCTCCAGCAGTTAAAGATCTTAGCAAAGGCGTCAACAATATCCTCAGGTTGAATATCCTCTGGGATGCCACGAATCCACATATTATGATGATCTCTGTTTAAATCCTTCACTCTGCATCCTCTCCTCTCTGTGCTGAAAATCCAGGTGATCTTAAACTTTGCTGAAGACTTCTGAAGTGTCTTCTCCAGTTGATTAATGTGAGGCAACAATATCCCCGGATAGAGCAACATCCGTTTGGAGGGTGGTATAGTAATTTGGACCAGCATGGTCTCTCAGATGCCTGTTCAGCACCTTCAAGATCTTGATTTGTTGGTATAGCTTCAAGACTTCCCAATATCTTGTTAAATTCTGAGTGAAAGACTACAGGTGGTGAGGTTGCCATGTCGTTATGTGCGCCAGGTAGTTTAGACTGGGACAGAGGTTATGGTGAGAGCACCTCTGGGATAGGGAATGGTGGGTGTATCATTGAAAGGAATTGGAGGAGGTCTCACTAAGGAATGCATGCGGTAGTAGAGGTTGCAGATTTTCTCGGGGTCCCTTTTCCAGACTTCCCCGTGAGACTGATTCAAAGTAAAATGGTGGTTAGAATCGCATTAGACGGTAGGTATTACATTATCGTTGGATATCTGTTCCCCCTTCAGTAGGTCACAAAGATACACTAAAGTCACATTTCGACAGCTGGCTGCTGTCACAAGGAATTGTCAGATTCCACTTCGATGTACACTGATAAAAGTCCAAGGTTCATGGTTGCAGCTCAGTTCAGTGTATTTTCACTCCACCCATCCCTGGCCAGCGACAGGGGTAAATTCTATACTTTTGGTCTTGAAATAAGAAAAAATATCTTGAAGGAGGGACAGATTGATTGGACTTAGCCCTATATTATTATATCCATCTAGTAAAGCTGCTTTGGCAGGTATCAATATAAAAAAGGGAAACATAGAAAGTGACGGCAGATAAGAGCCACATGGCCCATCCAGTCTGCCCAGTTGTTTATTCAAAAATATACTGTCCCTAGCACCTATTTACCCTTAATCAAAACTATACTGCCCCTAGACCCTATTTACCCTCAATTTGGTTTACAATTTAGGATACCTTTATATTTATCCCAAGCATGTTTAAATTGTTCTACTGTATTGGCCTCAACCACCTCAGATGGGAGAATATTCCATTTATCTATCACCCTTTCAGTGAAGTAATTTTTCCGCACATTTCCTTTGAATCTACCACCCTCCAGTTTATATCCATGCCCTCGTGTTCTATTACACCTTTTCTTTTGAAAAATGCTACCATCCTTTAGCCGGTCACAACCCTTGATGTATTTGAAAGCTGCTATCATGTCCCCCCTCTCCCTTCTCTGCTCCAAGCTATATATGTTTAGTTCCTCTAGCCTTTCTTGGTATGATTTGTTACAACGGCCATGGACCATTTTAGTTGCTCTTCTTTGCATAGTCTCTAATGTATTTATGTCTTTCTGGAGATATGGCCTCCAGAACTGAACGCAGTATTCTAGGTGACTGTGTACCAATGATTTATAAAGGGGCATTACTACTTCCCTCTTTCTGCTACTAATTCCTCTCCCTATGCAACCAAGCATCTGACTTGCCTTTCTCATTGCTTTGTTACATTGATTGGCTACCTTTAAGTCACTGGAAATAATGACTCCTAGATCTCTTTCCTCCTCGGTAGATTCTAATGTAATGCATGCAAACACATGAGTGTGATATAATCTGTAGGCACAGGAGGGGGCAGAGACACCAGGGTCAAGATTTACTAAACTCGAGATTGTCAAAATCGCCATTGTTTGCTATTTTTTAATGGCGATTTTCCTAGTAAATCGGCAGAGATGTTTTTTTTTTTCTAAAGCACCCTTGATGTGGCGATTTTACCCATTCATTCAAGGTTCGAGTTGTAAACTCGCTAGAGAATGGGAGAAAATTATAAACATGGCTGCCGCGGCTACTAATTAACCCTTAGCATGCTGTGCCACCTAGTTCTTTAAGTCACAGCATGCCTTTGTATTCCAGGGCTATAAATATAAGCCCTGTAATGAGGCTTGTCATTCACCGGAGGACACCGAGGAGCACGGACCGGGCAGAGGAGAAGCAAGAAGAATGTGACATCCAAGCTGACTGCATCCAGGCTGACTGCAATCAACACTGCAGAACAGTGAGTATCGACAGATTTTCACATTTACTTGTCATGTGTTTTTACATTACTGTTAGATCTGCCCAGCACACGGGGGACACTTAATCCTTTATTTAAAGTGCACAGGGGGACATAATAGTTTAGGCAATTACACAAGTGGACATTTTAAACACACTAAGAAAGAATTTAGGCACATACAATGTAAGCAGTGTTACTATTGTCACATTAGGGTATGTTAATCGGCAGGATTTTGCAGGCATGGAGAGGAAATGTGTCTGGAGGCATAGGGACAGAGTTTTGTAGGCACGGAGGGGAAATGTTTTCTATGTACGGCGGGGCAGTGTGAAATAATTACAGTGGGGTACAGTTTAATCAGTTAGGAAGGGACAGATCAGTTTTTAGAGTTACAGTGGGGTAATGTATGTAGTGTTGTGTTAGCGGGTGACACTGGTTGCGGCAGCATGCCGTTAACCCTTTGCATGCAGCCACTTTGGGTACTAGAAGTCACAAAATGCTCTGGAATGCTGTGACTTAAAGTACTAGGTGGCACAGCACGCTAAGGGTTAATTGGTAGCCGCGGAAGCCATTTTTTTTCACACAAGAACGATGTATGGCGATTTTAAAAGGGTTAATTTGCTGCGATTACAAGCTTAATCGCGGCGAATAAACCCTTAAAAAATCGCCTGACATCGCTGTAGTTTTGAAATCGCTAGACTTAAATCGGGCATAGTAAATTCAGCAATTTAAAAGGAAAAAACTATGCCGATGTCTAGCGATTTCAAATGACGATTTGAAATTGACTTTAGTAAATTTAGCCCCAGGAATGAATAGGAAATGGATGACTGCCATGACTGTATGATGGACAGGTTACAGGCTTTCAGTGCAGAAAGGGGAAAGCCCAGTTAGTTAAAATATGGCACAAGGTTGAGAAGACAATAGAGTCTTCAAGCAGAGGTGGCCCTTTATGTGTTTTTCTGCTTTGTTTTGTTTTTTTTCATAGTTGCAGATTTCTTTTTCGATCAGCTGTAAGCTGTAATTTGGGATTTATTTTCATTATCCCACAGAGCAGAAAGGAGGAGTCATCATTGCTTAACAGCGAAGATTTTGTGCAGGTACAATGAATGGGGTGTCAGAGAGGTAAGAAAAACAAATAAACCCCTATACAGCGCTCAAAACTGCATCCTTTAAACACATAGGAGAGGTTCTCAAACAAATAAGACAATGGAAATGTGTAAAATGGCGTTAATAACAAAAAAATAAAAAAAAATAAAAAACAAAACCCTTAAATTTAAGTCATAGGTTCAAAATTGAATGGGATAAATGTGTATTATTTGTTACGGCACTCTGGGATTACCTGGTACGAGAACCAGAGTGGCCGTATGAGAGAAGAGGTAATGTGTCGACGTCCCAGGATTACCTCGGATGAGAACCAGGGCAGCCGTGAGAGAGAAGACGTGTGGTCAAGTCAGCTGCCGCAGCACGAAAACTTTGTGATTAGGTGGTTTTCACCAGAGCCCCTGAAGGTGGGGATGGATTTGGCTGCCCCCCACCAACAGGTTGTGCCCCGTTGAACCGGACTTGTGGAAGGAGGTAAGGAGACCTGAGGTGAATACCAGACTGAGGAGGAGGGAGAAATAAGGTAAGTGGTAATAAGGGCAGGCCGAAGGGACCGGCCTGCGACAAACTACATAAAACACTAAACCTAGTACGGTGGACGAAAGATGGTTCACGGGACTGGACAAGACAGACCAGGGCTCGTACACACACACGCACAGCGGGACCTCCGAAGAGGGAACATAAACCAGCACTCCAGGGTTAATCAGGAGCAACGGGAAGGTATGAACAATAAAGAGGGAGAACCGGAATTGGATACACAGAGGTAAACAGCGGCAGGAATCAAGGCAGGTAAAGGGGTCAATCAACGGTCAGATCACTAGGCTGAAAGCACTAGGCACACAAGAGATAGCAGGTCACAGAACTGAACAAACAGACTATAACCGGCGCCAAAGGGAAGACAGAAAGGAACTAATAAAGAGTGCTGTCCTATGATAGGACAGCCTAAGATCAGCCCCCCGTGACAGGAAGCGTTCCCCAGGCAACCAGGAACGCATAAGGGAGAGAACAAGCAGAGCGCGCGCCTAAACAGAGAAGCCGCGCCAGGAAGCGGTAACCAGGAGAGCTGTCGGCAGGAGAATCCCCAGACACGCGCCGTGGGAACCAAGGTAAGGAGGACAGCGGGGGGAGAAAGACGCCAGTACAGCTAGCCGTTCACACGGCAGCTGTAACAGTATCCCCCCCTCCTAAACGAAGGGTTTTGTTCTAGGCTTGGGTTTTCCTGGAAATCTTTTATGAAAGTTACCCTATTTTATGGTCTTACAATTACGTTTTTATTTTAACAGTTTTCCTGGAAATTTTTTATGAATCTCTTTAATCTGTCTGCATGAAGATCTCTCACAGGTATCCAAGATCTTTCATCCGGTCTGTATCCCTTCCAGTGGACCAGATAATGGATCTGATTTCTAAAGCTCTTGGAATCAAGGATTTCTTCAACTTCATATTCTTCTTGATTGTCCACTAGCACAGGAGGAGTCCTAACTGGAAGATTTTCATGAAACCTTTTAGATGATTTGACTGGTTTCAGAAGGGATACATGAAAAGTGGGAGGGATCTTGAGGTTACGGGGTAAATCCAACCTAAACGCAACCGGATTGATCCTTCTGGAAATACGGAATGGTCCAATGTAGCGAGGACCTAATTTCCTAGAGGGTTGCCTTAATCTAATATTTTTAGTGGAAAGCCAGACCCTGTCCCCAACTGTGAAGTTACCTCTGGACCGGCGATGGTCCACTCTGGTTTTGGTCCTGAAAGCTGTATCTTGTAGACGTTGATTAACTTTTTTCCAGATGGTCTTCATGTTCTTAATTGTCCCCCTAACTTCCGGATGAAGGGTTGCGATGACAGGAATAATGGAGCTAGCTCTTGGATGGAGCCCCTGGACACAGATGAAAGGCGACACGGCAGTAGAGGAGTGATGAGCGTTATTATACGCAAATTCCGCCCAGGGAATGTTTTTGGACCAATTGTCTTGGAGTCTGGAAGTGTAGCATTGTAAGTATTGCTCCAAGGATTGGTTCACCCTCTTGGTTTGTCCATTGGTCTGAGGATATCCTGATGACAAGTTGACTTGTACTCCCAGACTCCTACAAAATGCTCTCCAAAAAGAAGCCACAAACTGTGAACCTCGGTCCGAGATGATCTCCAGGGGTATTCCGTGGAAGCTTAAAGATGTGCTTAACAAATAGTTTAGCCAGAGCTTGGGCATTGGGTAGACCTGATAACGGAATGAAGTGTGCCATTTTGCTGAATCTATCAACCACCACCCAAATGGTGGCATGGCCCTGGGAGTTAGGGAGATCCATAATAAAATCCATGGACAAATGAGTCCATGGGTGTTTGGAGATAGACAGGGGAAGAAGTGGCCCATACGGCGGAGAACGTGGTGTCTTGTTCCTAGCACAGAGAGAACATGTGAGCACAAATTCTCAGGAATCTTGTGACATGGAAGGCCACCACACTGATCTGGACAAGAGTTCCAACGTCTTCTGGACCCCCAAATCCCAGCCATCTTACTAGAGTGGTTCTCCTGGAGGACTTGTCTTCTGAATTGCTCTGGAACAAACAGTCGACCGAAGATCTTGCGTTAACCCAGCGATGATGCAAGTTGGAGGAACCATGGGTAAGGGAGGGAGGGATGGACCATGGTGTGGCAGAAAAGCCCAGGAAAGAGCATCAGCCCCATGGTTCTGTGATCCAGGTCTGTATGTGATGATGAAATTGAAGCGTGCAAAGAACAATGCCCAATGAGCTTGTCAAGGAGTGAGGAGTTTGGCAGACTCAATGTATGCCAGGTTCTTATGATCCGTTAGAACCGTGATGACATGCGCAGATCCCTCCAGCCAGTGCCTCCATTCTTCGAATGCCATCTTAATGGCTAAAAGTTCCCGGTTTCCCACATCGTAAGCGCAAGGAAAGTACTTTGATTCTTGTGGGTCCTTTTGGGATAGAACTGCCCCAACATCCGATGCATCGACTTCAATTAAGAAGAAAAGTTCAGGATTAGGGTGTCTGAGAATGGGTGCAGAAACAAAGGCCAGTTTCAAGGCTTCAAAGGCCCTTACCGCATTTTCTGACCAGTGCTTAGGATCTGCCTTCTGCTTAGTCAATGCAGATATGGGAGCCTTCAGGGTGGAGAAAGACTTGATGAATCCCCGGTAGTAATTGGAGAATCCCATGAACCGCTGGATGGCCTTGAGATCTGTGGGTTGCTTCCATTCCAGAATGGCCTTCAGCTATTCCGGGTCCATGGCAAAACCCAAAGGGGAAATGATGTATCCCAAAAGGTTATCTTGTCAACCTCAAATTCACACTTCTTCAATTTGGCATACAACCTGAACTCTCGGAGACGAGCAAGAACCAACTTGACATGCTTACGGTGTTCTTCAAGGGAGAGAGAAAAGATGAGGATGTAGTCAAGATAGACCACTATGAACTTCCTCAAGAAATCTCTGAAGACGTCTTTAATGAAATCCTGGAATACTGCCGGGGCATTGCATAACCCGAAGGGCATTATCAGATATTCGTAGTGGCCTGTATGGGTGTTGAATGCAGTCTTCCATTCATCTCCCTCCCTGATCCGCACCAGGTTGTATGCCCCGCGAGTGCGTTTATGGCCTCAGCCATGGTTGGTTCCACCGGGGTTTGCATGATCGGGCGAGTTATAATGTTATGGCACTCCGGGATTACCTGGTACGAGAACCGGAGAGTGGCCATATGAGAGAAGAGGTAATGTGGCGGCACCCCGGGATTACCTCGGATGAGAACCAGGGCAGCCGTGAGAGAGAAGACGTGTGCCGCGGCACGGAAACTTTGTTATTAGGTGGTTTTCACCAGAGCCCCTGAAGGTGGGGATGGATTTGGCTGCACCCCAACAACAGGTCATGCCCCATTGAACCGGACTTGCGGAAGGAGGAAAGGAGACCTGAGGTGAATACCAGACGGAGGAGGAGGGGGAAGTAAGGTAAGCGGGAATAAGGCCAGGCCGGAAGGGACTGGCCTGCGACAAACTACATAAAACACTAAACCTAGCACGGTGGACGAAAGATGGTTCACGGGACTGGACAAGACAGACCAGGGCTCGTACACTCACACACGCACAGCGGGACCTCCGAAGAGGGAACATAAACAAGCACTCAAGGGTTAATAAGGAGCACGGGAACCAAGGAGGACAGCGGGGGAGAAAGACGCCAGTACAGCTAGCCGTTCACACGGCAGCTGTAACATTATTAAAGGTGAGATAACAATTCAATACTTCTAATGAAGGTCCACCCATACTAGTGTAGAGCAGCACAGGACTGTAGCAAACAGCAAATGAGGGTGTCTGTAAATTATTCAAAGCTGATGTAAATCACATTCCTACAACCTCCAACAGAGAGACAGAAAACAACTATGAATAACTTTTATAAGCTTCACTTCCACATAGATAAAAATAAGTACACAAAAACAAATACCAAAAAATCTTTAAAAAAAAAAATATAGAAGTCCTTTGGACCACTTCCCTTAATTCAAACAGCCAAAATCGCTGTCTGGAAGGAGGCGCTAAGTTTTATACATTTTACTAGTATTATACTTAATCGGTTTTCTAATGGTGCACAGGCTTTACCAATTTGTAAAAAGGATATGAGGCCCTGTCTTCTTGGAAGGTTGTATTAACAATCAATAGTAAAAATTGTGTTTTCTTTCTTTCTTTCTTTCTTTCTTTCTTTCTTTCTTTCTTTCTTTCTTTCCTCTTTTCCTTCTTTCTCTTCTTCTTCTCCTCTTCCACCACAACCACCAACCACCAACCAACACCACATCATTCCCACTGACATACTGTTTTTCTTCTGTCCTCTTATTTTTTAAATGATTCTCATTGTTTTGCATGATTCTTTTATGGATCCAATTTAAGACAAATTATGTAAACTGATTATACATATAATGTCTGTTTTATAGTACCTTGTTGTACTATATTATGATTATTACCTGGATAATAAATAAAAATAAATAAAAAATAGTGTTTTTGTTCCTGGATTATGTCAAGGAGTCATAAAGAGTGGGGAATGCCCTGAGAAAACATTTCCTAGCAAAATGCATGTTGGCATGGAGCCTTGTGCTATACATCTGATCCTTCCTTATTAAGGGCCTGATTCAGACTTAAGAAAAAGCTTGAAAATAAGAGAGGAAAGTTACTCCTGGGTTAAACCGTGTTGATTGCAGGAGAGTCATATTTCAACTGTTGGAAACAGAGCTGAATTTAAAACTCATGGGGAATCGCCATGGAGGAGGACACAGGTAAGGTAAGAAAACATAGAGGGGGTGGCAGGTGGCACTTGATGGGAGTACTGGGGGAGGGCTGGTGGCACTTGAAAGGAGTACAGGGGGGCGCTGGAGACACATGATGGGATTATGGGAGTGTTGGGGGAGCTGGAGACACATGAAGGAAATGCTGAGGTGGCTGGATACACATGATCTGGAGGCACATGATGGTGGGCTGGGAAGACGTGATGGGGAATCATCCTGAGGGGCTGGAAACACATGGGTGTTTAGGGGGGCTGGACACATGATGGGAATACTGGGGGGGCTGAGAAGACATGCTGGGGATCCTGGGGGGAGGGCTGGAGACATGATGGGAATACTGGGGATCTGGAGACACATGATAGGTATACTGTGGTCTGGAGGCACATGATGGGGATACTGGGGGGCTGGGAAGACATGATGAGGATCCTGCAGAGGGCTGGATACATGATGGGAATACTAGGGAGCTGGAGATGAAGAAGAGGAGGGAAATGATGGGGAGGGGTGATGATCATTTGAACGGGGAAGAGGAGCTGATAAGGAGGAATTATGAAGGGGGTAGAGAAATGATAAAGAGAATGGGGAGGGGAGGTGATTATTAGAATAGAGAGAGATGATGGAGGTAAGGGGATGATGAGAATGGAGAGATGATGAATAGGTATAGGCATAGCGGCACTGGAGTACATCGTGTGTGTGTGTGTGTGTGTGTGTGTGTGTGTGTATATATATATCTCCGGTATTATTTTCCGGCGGTGAAAATCTCGGCGGTGAAAATCTCGGCGGTAAAAATCCCTCCACGAGTTTCCCTACGCTGCTGCAAGGTAAGGAGAGTTTACACAAATACAAAAGGGCCTGGCACTCTTGCAATTACCCAGTAACAAACCATAACATTCTATCTTTAAAATAAAAGTCAGAGGATCAGTTACATACATCTCCAAGTGCCAGCATGCCTGAGTGCTTGTAACACTAAAAGCATCAGCATTCCCTGAAGTGTTGCCACTTTTTACATTTAATTTTTAAATGTTTATTAAATGTGAAATTATTTATTTTTATTTGAAATATTTTTTTTTTCTTTTTCAATGTTTTGTTAATTTTTTTTTAACACTTTTTACCCTTAGGCATGAGCCGCATCTTCCACTCAAACCATCCCCTGGGATGTTGTAAGCATATGGCGGAAGCGCAGGTACCGTACACCACTACTGCACATAGTTAAATGAAAAAAGCACTTCTTTTTTTCGGCTTTAAATATCGTGGAACTCTCCATTCCACTGGCGCAGATGTGGATGCAGACACAGATGGATGGACAGCATTACACCCGTCTTTTTGTGCTAGTTCTTTGTGAGCATGCGCAGTGCTCATTTTGGTTACACTTCTGTCTGAAAAACAGGTCCTGAGTCTCCATTTATTGCGATAAGCTATAAACAATAACACAGGGATGCCGACTCTCCCGGAATGTCCGGGAGACTCCCGAAATTCGGGCAGTACTCCCGGTATCCCGGGAGAGCCAGCAAATCTCCCGTAAGTGACTTAAGGCCCGTGGTTTCACTGAAACCACGGCCTCAAGTCCTGCCCCCCTGCCTAGCAACACTAGTATACTAGTGTTGTAGTATACTAGTGTTGCTAGGCACAGGAAGGGACTTGATGACGCAATTTGCGGCATCAAGCCCCATCCCGACCCCTATTGCAAGTAAAAACGGGTATGAGCCAGGGAGCGGAGCCTAATGATGCGATTTGCATAACCCGCGTCATTAAGCCCCGCCCCCTGCATGCGTCGCTAGCTTTTCTCCGGGATCTCCCGGACAGAAGCTGCCAAAAGTCGGCAACCATGCAATAACATAACATCATATATCCTCAAAAATATTTAACTCGGAAAGGCACATTGCTTTTTGCTCCTATATTAAATAAAAAATGAAGTGTACACTGTGTCAAAAGGTTCCTGTTGTGCTGCAAATACAACCCTTCCCCCTTTAGCTAGAGACACAGTCACTCTTATTCTTAGCTTTTTGGAAAACTTTCGTAATTTCAAGTGTCCAGATGTGAAAGTGTCTGAGTCCCTGCATAGGAAGAAGCAGGCAGACAGAAAGAAAAGGGAGGGAGAAGAAATGTTGGCTTATTTGTGGTGGGGGTTTTTTCTAGCTTGCTTTAAGCACCTCCGCCCACATGAGGAAGTGACTGTATTAGTCAGAGAGGAAAAGAGAAGTTTTGTAAAAGTCTGTCTTTCTTAATTTTGTGCTTTCATCTTGCTCAGGCACTACGCTGAATTTTCAGACGCAGGTAAGTGTATAACACTGAACTGTATATGTGACGCTCTGTTACTAGTATTAATATGTTTTACACATTATCCCATAACACTTTGCTCTCATATTTAGCAGTTAGGAGCATTTTAAGATTTCCTGTGAAGTGCAGATCGAGCATTAATAATCATGTGATAAAGTCTAGAAGCCTTATGCAATTCCAACTCTCTTCCTGTCCCAAACATTGGTTAATGCTTACATTGTAGAAGCTATAAAATATAATGAACTGGATTTACCTAATAATTAAGATTTTTTGGATGGTTCATATTATATTCCCTCCACATGAATATTTACTTGTGGGCTATAACGATATGGATAAAACAAATAAAGCATTTTAATATGGTGTGAATTAAATGTTCTGTGCTGGACACAAAACTTCTGTATAAAGTGCTGAATAACTGGGTCTGAAGTGCACCATATTTGTGCCATTGCCAGAAAGAAAAAGAAAGACTGATAGGTAAACCTATATTAAATGTAGCAAGTAAAGTAAATGTGCTCCATTATGATGTGTTTATAATAATTTATCATTGCAATTAAAAACAATAATATATCCTTTAGCAGTACACTGCTGGTTGTACTTTTCTGCAAAGCTGAAAAATAGAAAAAAATCCTAAGGCACCACTCTTCACATCATTTTGTTTAAGTATTTGACCTTCTTTAGGCTATATTAAAACAACTTGTACTGTACATAATACACTGGATCAGGATACAAAAACTGATTTTGGCTCACCATGGCATCCTAACTCCCATGTGTGCAAAGGAAGGCTGCTCTGCTCATGCACAAGGAAGTTCCGACACCAATACCTTAACTTAAAACTTCTGGACCAAACCCCTAGATTGGACATAAAGGCTTAATGAAATCCTTACTGTGCAATTTGTTATGTTAGTGATTAACAGGGTATGAAAACTAACTAAAAACCTACTATTTGCTAGAGCCTCTGATGGTGGGGACAGGCTGGGCTGCTTGACCATAGTAGGTCACGGTTCATGGACGCCATTACCGTCTAACGTAAGAGCATCAACGTCCACAGATAGAATAAGGGTAGGCAAATAAGTCCTGAGAAAAGTAACAGCATAAAAGTAGGGAAACTCACAGTGAAGATGAAAGTCCGCTGGGAACTAAGGCTAGGTGGAAAAAGTCAAGGAGGGCTAAAAACACAAAATGGAGACAAGAACTAGCACTCACAGACTCAGCGCAAACACACAGAGGGCAAGAGGTAAGGTTGGTAGGTAACACTCAGGAGGGTGACTCAAGTTTCAAAACTAGATGCCGCACTCAATTATAACGAAAGATCCCTTAATGGTTGCAAAAACAAAATTATATATTGATAAATAAGGGTTAAGAGGAGGGTTAAATTACTTATATATGTATCACAAAAGGTTTATTTCCAATGGATACCCTTTAGGTTACCTCTTCCGGTGCTACCTTTTCCCAAAAAGTCAATGTATATAGAAAAAAGAGAAAGGCAGGAAATGGGTGCACTCGTACCCTTAAGTAAACAGTGGGAAGTATAGATAAAATACATATCTTTATTTGAATACAATTAAAATATAATTAAAGCCTTGTTACACTGTTTAATGTGCCAGATATATAATTTCTGCCACTCATATAGGGATGGGTTTAAACACATAGGCAGCAGATGCCAGCGAAATATTAAAAACAAGAAAATTAAGTGATACACAAGACAATTAGTTATTAAAACAAAGGGGTATATCTGTGGTAGGTACAAATGAGTACGTAGCAGGGCTCCAATAGTAATATAAGGATACCCTATTATGTATAAATTCAAAATTGCTTAACTCCGTGTGCTAGCAAAATGGGTCAGGAATGATTAATGTTGCGTTGTGTAAATGATCAATAATATCTCATAAAAAGATCTCAATTGGTAAGCTCCTATATATAACACATTATATACCTAAATCCCTAGATAGGGAGTAATAGAGTTAGGTTATAATCATACTCATGGGTTAATCCTAGTTTAAGGGACAGAGGCTTTAATTATATTTTAATTGTATTCAAATAAAGATATATATTTTATCTATACTTCCCAATGTTTACTTAAGGGTAGGAGTGCACCCATTTTCCTGCCTTTCTCTTTTTTCTATACTCAGGAGGGTGAGCAAGGGGTAACTTGGCAATAGGTAAGGGACCAGGACTGGAAAACTAGGAGTCAGAGAGCGGCATGGACAATGGGCACTCAGAAATCACCAAAATGCAGCAGAGAAAAGGCAGGAAAGCCTAAACGATATAACCATTAGCCCATGACAGCGCTGATGGTTCTTAAATAGAAGCTTCTGGACAAAAAAGCTAGCTAGCTATGTACACTTTAAAAAAAAAAGTATTACTTCTTTTTATAATGTCATAGGAGGTCTAAAAGTTATGCTAAAAAAAATCACAGCTCTCATCCTTCAGTGTGATGCAGTGGATGTAGTTATTCTCACAATGCAGACAAATTACAGCTTGGCATTCTAAAGTGTTTCTTTGTTCTGGAGCTATGTGACTGTGGTTGCTATGGTAGTCCATGACATGGTAAAGCATTATAAAGAAAAGCAGCAATAAAAACAGTATTGCTTTTTCATAGAATTGCTGCCACTGACAATGTGCATAAGTGAGTTAGACTGAAAAGGCACCTGTTCTATTTTTTGAGAGCAGGTGGGAGCATAACATCCTCTGAAGTTTGTTTTATCTAGAATTTGAGAGATTAGAACTTGAAAAATTACAGACCAGACAGCTCCTGAAACAATACATAAATTTATATAGCCTTTATAAATACATTTTTCAAAACACCTTTAAACATTTAAATATGTTGAATGTGTTTATTCAGTTAAGCAATACATTATTGCTTTTTATTCATTATAAACAATAAACCTGAAAACATTTCTGTGTCCCCATAACATTTACATAACATTGACCAGTTATAAAATATGCAGGAATTTTACTGCTATTTAGGTTTGTGGTCAACATAGTACACTTCAGTCGTTAAATACTTGTAGTGTCAAAATGGCGAACAGAATGTTAAAGTTGGAAAAATGTAAGTCTGCCTAGAACTTGCAGTTGCTGAACTCACAAAGGACCTGATTCAGAGTTGTATATTCTATTCAGAGTCAGGGCTGCATCATTTTTTTTTATTTAGTAGGGGCGTGGGGGGGGGGGGGGGGGGGAATATTTATTACCCAGGCCAGTTAGGGGGCCCAACACAGAACTATACTGGTGCTGAGCAGAGAGCCTGGAGAGACAGGCCCCTCCCACTCATAGAAAGTAAACATAGCCAGCCCATGTCTCTGTGACTGCAGCTACTTCCAACAGAGCAGCTGCAGCCACATAATGCGGGGGCTGGCTACGTTTACATTCTATGAGTGGGAGGGGCCTGTCTCTTCAGGCTCTTTACTCAGCACCAGTGTAGTCCAGGATTGCCGACTTTTAACAGCTTCCCTCCAGGAGATCCCGGAGGGAAGCCATAGATGTGTGCAGGGGGTTAGCTTAATGATATAATTTATGCAAATTGTGCCACATGACTTGATTATTAATTACCTCTTTTAGCTTTAATAGGGATGTGGCGGGGCTTGACAAAGCAAATTGCGTCATCAAGTCCCTCCATGTCCATAGCAACAATGGGATACTAGTGTTGCCAGCAGGGGGGTAGAACTTGAGACTGTGGTTTCCATGAAATCACGGTCTTCAAGTCCCTTGTGGGAGATTTGTCGGCAGTGTGAGTTTTGGAAGTCTCCTGGACATTCCAGGAGAGCCGGTAACCATGGTGTAGTCCTGTGTGGTCTGTGTGCTTATGCAGCCCCATATGCAGAGGCTGGCTGTGTCACACTCACACAGTGTGGCTGGTCCTTACTGCAGCTCTGTTGGGAGAATAGAGAGGTCCTGCCCACATACACCACATGATCACAGTCTCCGGGCTGTGTGACTGTGGAGCTGCTTAGGGGAGGCATCAGACAGAGAAATCCCTGGATGTAGTTTTTCATATGTGTGTGTGTGTGTATATAAGCATAAGTGTGTGTATGTATATGTGTTTGTGTATACATATACACATACTGGTATGATATCTCATTGATGATGATATATAGTATCAACACATGCACACACATACACACACATTAATATAATATTGTGTATATAAAGTGTGTGTATGTATATGTGTTTGTGTATACATATACACATACTGGTATGATATCTCATTGATGATGATATATAGTATCAACACATGCACACACATACACACACATTAAATTAATA
>WWET01004890.1:2017-30803 GCA_011038615.1 Limnodynastes dumerilii
CCTCCCCCCAGTATTCCCCATAATATGCCTCCAATTTCCCGCCTTCCCCATAATACAGTATTCCCCATAATATGCCTCCAGTTCCCCTCCTCCCCCCAGTATTCCCCATAATATGCCTCCAATTTCCCGCCTTCCCCATAATACAGTATTCCCCATAATATGCCTCCAGTTCCCCTACCTCCCCCCAGTATTCCCCATAATATGCCTCCAATTTCCCGCCTTCCCCATAATACAGTATTCCCCATAATATGCCTCCAATTCCCCTCCTCCCCCCAGTATTCCCCATAATGTGCCTCCAGTTACCCTCCACCCCCCAGTATTCCCCATAACGTACCTCCAGCCTCTCCTGTTTACTTAACTGTTTCCTTCCTCCTCTGCGGCGCTGTGTCTGCAGACAGGAAGTGTTCATACAAGAAGTTCCTGTGTGAGCTGCTGATGCTAGCTTACTGCAGCAGCTCATACAGGAACTCCTGTATGAGCACTGCCAATCTGTATAGCGGGGAGAGGGGGTGTCTGGCGCCTATCCAGCATGACATCCCCTCTCCCCGCTATACTGATTGGCAGCGTTCATACAGGAGACTGTATGAACGCTGCCAATCTGTATAGCGTGGTGTGGGGGGATGTGCGGCACCTATCCAGCATGGCGCCGGGATGCACTGCATCCCCTCGCGGAGAGGATCGCGCCGGCCCTGACTGGGAGACTACACCAAGGAGAGCGAGAGAGAGAGGGAGAGACTACAAGAGGACCATGGTAAGGTACTGGGCAGGAAAGGAAGGTCACTCAAGAGAGCAAGGATAAATGAGGGCAAGGGACTGGAACGAGGCAAGAGAGAGAGCAAGGGACAAGGCAACAACAGCAAAGGCAAAAGGCTGGGGCACATGTGCAGGACGCTATAACCAGCGAGGGGGCAAAGAATCAGCTGGTTATTTACAGGGAGGCTGGCTAATCACAAAGCAGAGACTGGACCAGCCTCCTGCACAGAGCATCCCGGCTGTAATACAATCAGCTGGGACCAAAGACAGCTGCACGCGCCAAAGGCGAGAGCATCCTGGTTGCCTAGCAGCCAGGATATGTTACATGAACCACCAACGACACAGCGAGGATCCCCGTTGCTAGGCAACAACCGGGATCACTCATTCCGAGCCGCCGTGAGAGCGTGGCGGCTCGTGACAGTATGTGGAAGGCTTACGGAGTTGTGCATTTGGCCCAAAACCTGAATGGCCTCATTTCAGATGGAAGCGCAGCCAAAATGAGCACTGCTCATGCTCACGGGAGCGAGCACAGAAAGATGAAGTATCCGCATCCGACTGCACTTTGCCTGTGTAAAACCATTCCAGAGCATCGCAACTTATGTCCTGTCTCCAGGACTTTCCAGCACTAACGACAGTTCTACTGTCCTTACTTTGTATTTATACCCTTGGCTAGCGTGAGAAAAGTTCCCACGCTTGTAGCACTACAAGCATCAGCATGACCTGTAGTGATGGTTTAAGTTATATATTTTATTTATAGCAGCGGAGTTTATTTGTTGTTTAAAAAAAAAACTTTAAAAAAAAAAGCAGTGTGGAGGTTTTTATTAAAAAAAAAGTCAGTTTTGCAAGGGGCTATTCAGAGTTGTATGTTTCAACATTCTGCATAGGATGTTTTTGCAGATCTGCTTTACGGATCCGTTAAAACTCTGAATCAGTTCTGATATGTAACACAATTCATAGTCATTTAATAATTTAATTTTGTCAGTGTATTAAACTTTCAGGGTGGGTTCTCGAAATGCTGCTCTCTCTGGCAGGAATATAACAAACACAATTAAAGGAAATCAGTTGCTAATAAACTGTAATAATAAAATAAGACAGACCTGCACTCTTCTTCCAAAAGGAAAGGCTTTAATTTTCAGTGAAGCATCTTCTTTTTCTTTTTTGCAGGTCCCATTGTTCTGTCAGTTTTCTGCTGCTTTGCTCTTCTTTTCACACAGCAGCTCTATGTCACACGGAGTGTGGAGGTGCAAGCACCAGCATGAAGTCATGGCATTGTATTGGTATAAAGTGCGGGTGAGGGGATATTGCACTCTTACATTCGTGAAACATGGTGCTGTGCTTGGAACAGGGTAAAAGCAGGGATATTTTTTAAAGGGGGGTTTGCAATGCTTGTAATGTATGTGGTGGATATTAAGGGTCTGGACATAGAACATTACATAAAGCACATGTGGGATGATTAGGGGTTGGGAATGCCACATACTATAATGTATGTTTTATATTAAGGTTTGGGAATGGCACATAATATACAATATATGGTGTGCCATTCCCAGACAATATATACCCCCTATATTTTATAGGACATGCTGGGCCGTATGCAGAGCTCTGGGTGCATTGCATATGCGCCCGGAGTTTACTGACATGTGTTACTGCGCATGCGCAGTAATTTTGTAACGCCAGCTACGTTTCTTTTTGCAACGTAGATTGCGTATACGCGGTATTTAAGACTCTGCATACGGCCTGCTATTCCCAGACCAATAATATAACGGAGCCTCTGTCTGATAGCTAGCAATACTGGGCACAATGGGGCATATTCAGAGATCCGTTTTTTTAAATGTACGCAATTATACGCACGGACCACGGACGGACCACTATGTTCTTTCCGTGTGTACTTATGTCCGTATATGTGCTCTGTCCGTGCGATGCTTGATAATTGCCCCTCCATATGTTCATTTAAATGCCCCCCCCACCCACTTTTATGTAAATTTCCCTGCGTATGTCTTTCCTTTACCCAGCTTCTACACCTTATCAAACTCAGAGGTACATCTGGCCTGCATATCCTTTTGCTGGTCAGTTAAGTACTAACTGTTACTAGAAACCATACCCAGTGCTCTAATTCCTAAGGCAGTGCTCTATAACCCTAAGCTGCTAACACACTTAAACTCCCTTGCACTCTGTTAATGTGCTCAAACAATCCAGTTGTCCAAATATTTGAAAAGTGTGTACACTCACAAGACTGCTTGTTGCATCCAATTCTGGTTGCTTGGTTAGATCAAATGAATTTTAAACCTACTTAAAAATCAGGAGATCCAACGGTCAATCAACCGACCAATTTACAAGTGCAATCCTGCAACTGCTTTTCTCCTTTTTCCTGATTCTCCCTGTGGTATTTACAAGCAGTATACTGCTGACAGTAAATCCCAGATTTGTGAAATAATTGTTTTGCAAATCTAAGTTAAAGCCCCTGCCTGTGTGCACACAGGGATTGTAATGTTTTTGTATAGATTTGTAGATTTAAAATATATCTTAAAAAAGAATACAAATAGAATTTGTTGGTGATTAGTGGCAAATGCACCTTCAGCTTGAACATATAAGTTACTCTCAACCTCTATATTCTTCTGGCTGCAGTTGTCACTCAACTCCTGCAGTAATGACTCTGGATAGCCGGAGGGTACCAGAGCTGGACATATATATTGTTGCTGAAGAAAGTAGTAGATTTACAAGGTTAACGTTTTCATGTTGGCTCTCTTACTCTTGTCTTGTTCTCAAAGAAGATGAATTTATGCTGTAATAACATGCCCAAGAAGATTTATATGCTGCTTTTTTGTTGATTTTAGAGACGTGACAATTATTGCATCTATTACAAACACCTTTGAGATCCTCTATGCTCCCTCCTACAATCATCATCATTAACATCATTAATCATAAAGCAATGTTCCTCTTATATATAATGTAAGCTTGAGAGCAGAATCCTTGCACCTCAGTTTGTGTCTGTTAAAACCCACTTTTGTGTTAAAAATGTTCCTTTTTTATTATAAAGTGTTACATAATGTGCTGGTGCAAAATAGGAATTGTTAATAAAACTAAATAACAAAATAGAAATGTCTCATATTGTCATTTGTGTGTAAGGAATAAATTAAATGTTTCAGTTCTCTTTTTCTTCATGACAATGGGCATGGCAAATGATGGCAAAACACATACATGAATGCTGAATAGGAATGTGCTCCCTAGGAAAGAATATAAAAATGAATAGACTCATTAAAATGTACGCAGATTAAAGCTGTGTCACTAATTTCACTCCTTTGACTATTTAATAGTCATTGCTTAACCTATTCTTCCTTCATCTTTCCAAATATTGGGCATGCATACAATTTTAAGATTAAGTATAGACGTCTTTATCAGCTATTCCCTCATGAGAAACAAGGAACATAAAAAGCCGGTTATATGCCTTATCATTTCATGCTACTTTGGTCATTTTATGTGATGGTCATTTGCCTTTTCTGCAAAAGTCCATTGTTTGCTGCAATCACCTCGTTTGCAAAAGCAGCATGAAGAACATTCATAAAGAATGCATAGAAACCCTTCGGCCAAATTTCCAATTTACGTTCGTAATTCCTATGCACTCTCCATGGGTGTACTTTTTTTGCCGTTTTACACTTACCAAACCCTACCCTAACTTTCCCAAGCGTAACTGCAGTCAGCCGTAATATGCGCCAAAGCACGCCCATACTGTACGATTTAAATGCCTAACCCCACTTTCGAAGTATAATTAAGGGTGTTGTATGTCTGGCACGCCCCTTCGTCCGTAGTTACGCTATTTATTGTAGAATCCTAAGTACGCCCAAAGTTTCTGGTCGTAACATGTCCCGCGCATGCGCAGACCATGCAAAACAGCGTTTATACGACTATGCCTAGTGTAAATACGCTCGTGGTCGTAGGTCTGGATCGGGCCCTTAGTGCAAATTATCTAGTGATTTTGATGCATGACTTGAGGTGTCAACTATTAGCAAATTTCCTTGAAATTGGTAAAAGTTAGATTGCCTGTTTTGATTAAAAAAAAAAACTTATTTAATAAATCTTTTACAGTGACTTAAGTGAAAAGCGCATAAACAACGAATTACTATATATTTCTGGATTAGTTTAGGGACTTTTCATAAATCCCTAAACAAAAGTTTTGTAGAAAAATAACTAATTTAGAAGTGTAAACCTTTCTCTATGCCTTTTGATATTTATAAAGCTTACCTGAAGTGTTCTTCACTCCATCTTCACATCACAGCGCCACTCATTTAAGTTGGTATGAGAGTGAGTTTGTCGTGGTATTCATAAAGAGATGATCTCCTTTGGTGCTCCTCACTGTCCCTCACTGTTTGGTCTTGATGTTCCACGCCTCCACAACAACCATGATCCTTCAGTGAAGCATGGCAATACTCAGCGCCCTTTGTCTTCATAGCAGCAGTGATAGGTCCTTTCCTGTCACATGCTGTTTTGCCTGTTTCCTGTGTAAGCATTCATAGAAGATTATTATTATTATTATATATCTGACACACACAGTTTAACGCACCTATCTACTGATTTAAGCCCGGCTTTAATGGAAGGGCTGTAGTGATGGTCCCTTGATGCCTGATGCTAAAAGAAACTAAAAGAAACTAAACTAAAAGAATGTATTCAAGGCAAGTACATATATCCACATAGTACTGAGCAGTTATCTAAAGTTAAATAATTTGACAATTAAGGTGACAGGTGATAACTGTAACAGTATGTATATTATCTAATTGTCTTTTTCCCTCACTTTTATCTGATACAGAATTATCAAACTCTGAAGGTAGCACCCCAATCACTTTATTTGGGTTAAGCTGGCCATACACTAGAGCGATTATTGGCCCAATCACCAATTATTGGGTGATCAGGCAAATAATCGCTCTAGTGTATTGTACAAATCAATTTTTGAAACGCCAAATAAATGCACCAGAAATGCTCTGGTGTGATTATTTGATCTTTTAACATGTTTGATTTAAATCGGGAGAAAGCTCACGATATTTTAAGGGAGCCAATCAGCAAGCTGAATGGCTCCCTATTCTTCAAAGCTGCTGCTGCTTTATAGCTATGTACAAAGCTGCTCTGACAGATTTGAAGGTATACTTTATAGCTGTCAGAGCAGTATAGTACATAAATATACAGCAGCAGCTATTGCAGGAGTAGTACAGACAGGGATCAGCCGAAACCGCGCTGTGTGTTCTGCTTGCAATAGCCGCTGCTGTATATCTATGTACTATGCTGTTCTGACAGCTTTAAAGTATACCTTCAAAGCTGTCAGAGCAGCTTTGTACATAGATATAAAGCAGCAGCAACATAGAGCGCTGCCCCCTCCCCTCTTCTGCTAGAATTATCGGTCCCAGCAGAGGAGGTGTATGGTGCCGATAACAGGACATTTCCCTAGTGGTAAATCATCCCGTTTATCGGCCCACCAACTGCTGGGACCGATAATCGTACAAGTGTATGACCAGCTTTAGTCATTTGAGAGGAATTTAAATTTCTTAGAAAAAAAATAGAAGACGGAATTTTCACACACTTTGCTATATACACACTGAGTTCCACAAAACCACCCTGATAAACACTAGAGACCCATATTTTGCATTTTTCGTTTTTTTTCTATGCAGGTAATATGATTTCCGTTTTTTTTGTGTCGCTAGTGTTTACATGGTTGTCTTTGTGTGCATTCAATAGGGTTTCCGGCTTTTCCCATACATTTAATATAGTTTCCGTCTTTTTGTGTCTCAATTGTAAATCTGGATGTTTTTGTGTGAATTTGTTGTATATATGGCAAAGTGTGTGTGTATGTGGCTTTTATAGGACTTTTTCCTTGCATTTAATATAGTTTCTGGCTTTTCCCATACATTTAATATGGTTTCTGGCATTTCCCAGACACTTAATATGGTTTCCACCTTTTTCAATACATTTAATGTTTCTGACTTTTACCATTTTCCCATTGACAGAACTAAAGCAATATGGTCACAGTCAGTAGGAGCTGGGAGCTGCGCATGTGCAGAGGTGATTTATACTTTTAAAATGTTTCCTGGGAGCACACAGGCTCATCAGGGATCGGCGATGAGGTGAGCCTTTTTAAATACTGAACTCACAGAAGCCTGGATTGTGGCAAGTAGCGACAATCCTGACTTCATAGTAAGTTCAGACATTTGATCTTCTTTATAAATCTAAATCTAAATCTTTAAAAAAGAGACTGTTGAAAAGGCAGTGCACAATGTACAGTATCTGAGTCCAAGGGAGAGTTCCATAATATTCCCACAATAAAAGTCTTTTTTATAGCAAAACGTTTTCAGGGCTAACACAATTTATGACACATTGCTCATGAATACATGAATTTTCTTTGCATGATTGGACTGTATGATATGTTAATAACATTACACTATAGGGATTGGGTTAGGAAGAAATTCATTCTATTTCTAGTAAATGATTATCATGGAATGTTATTGGTCCATATATCATTAGGAGATATAGTCACCCAAGGGACTTTTGACTTTTTTAGTGCTGTGTGTATACAGTAAATCAAAAATGGGAAGTAGAGGAGGTAAAGTCCACAGAAGATAAAGTTATTTAACATAAAGGAGTTTGATAGTAAGAGTTTCCAAAGCTGTATCATTGTTTTCAAGAAAAAAAATCATAATACATATGACATTATTGGTGGTAATTATTAAAGGTCACTTTTTCAGAGCTTTCTAGATCAAAGCCAGTATAAGTGACAATTGGGTCATATAGTATCATCAGGTTATTCAATGTATTTAAAGAAACATTCCAATAAGCTATGCTAATCTGCATGTGTGGCCAATATATAGGGCTAGGGCAAACTGGATTTTCTTTTACAGTTCATTTTATCATCATCTTTTACATATTATTTCATCACTTAATAAAAATAATACTTAATAATAACTTAATAGATTGTAGTTTATATATTGTGGAATTCTAAATATGCTTATAATAATGGCCAGCTAAAATATGGGATCTGTATTCCTATTAATTATTCCATAATAATAAAATACATGTTGCATACATTCACAGAATGCATCAGGTGTACAGAATGTTAGAAATATGTATTGAGTTGCATGGTTGGTTGGCAGCTATGTATAATGTTGTAGCAGGAACCAGATGCAAAGCGTTGATGTTGTCTTGTTCCAATACATTGCTACACTCTGTCTTTGTTCTTTCTATTTTACTATCTTGGGAAATAAATAGGAAAAACATAATTTATTTTTACACAGGTTTTACATGAACAAATTACATTGAAATATGTGTCCATATGGTCAGTTGAGCTTTTTAGTTGGCTATGACTGTCCAGCTTCTATGTCAACAATTTATTTCCACATGGTAAAATGTCTGAACAGATGGTCAATATTTTTTTTAGGAGACAACTCAAATTGTGTTACTCTTGTCTAATAATATATTATTCTGAAGCTAGTTTAAATTATATAATACAATGAGGAAAAATACTATAAAAGTGGAGCATATATCTCAAAACTCTATTCAATACAAACTGTATGAACTGTATTCATGCATTATAAGTAATTTTCGCAATCTGCGTACAATTAGGTACGTAGATTAAGTATGTACGGTCTTTAAAGCCCGCACATAGTAGTTTATGAAGAAGGAGGTGTTCCAGTGCCGCCTGGGGGAGTATTTTAGGTAGAAGTGGGTGAGGGGAGGGATGTAGATTAGCCGGGGAGGCATTCTCTGTGCGTATTTTCCTTCTAAAGAAGGAAAATAGGGAAGGTAAGATAAGGTAGCCTATGGCACTCTTAAGTGCAACTAGGCACCTAAAATCAGGAGGTGGCTCCGGGGGACAGGAGAGTTAGGTGCAGATTGGCCTGCACCTAACTCTTTCTTACATAGAAACATAGAAAGTGATAAGAGCCACATGGCCCATCCAGTCTGCCCATTTGTTTATTTAAAACAATACTGACCTTAGACCATATTTACTCTCAATTTAGTTTAACATTTAGGATATTCTTATATTTATCCCAAGCATGTTTAAACTCTTCTACTGTGTTAGCCTCAACAACCTCAGATGGGCTATTCCACTTATCTATCACCCTTTCAGTGAAGTAATTTTTCTGCACGTTTCCTCTGAATCTACCGCCCTCCAGTTTATATTCATGCTCTCGTGTTCTATTACACCTCTTCCTTTGAAAAATGCCTCCCTCCTCTAGCCGTTCACAACATTTGATATATATTTGAAAGCTGCTATCATATCCCCCTCTCCCTTCTCTGCTCCAAGCTATACATGTTTATTTCCTCTAGCCTTTCTTGGTATGATTTGTGACACATGACATGGACCATTTTAGTTGCTCTTCTTTGCACGGTCTCTAATTTTTTTTATGTCTTTCTGGAGATATGGCCTCCAGAACTGAACACAGTATTCTAGGTGAGGTTGTACCAACGATCTATAAAGGGGCATCACTACTTCTATCTTTCTGCTACTAATTCCTCTCCCTATGCAACCAAGCATCTGACTTGCCTTTCTCATTGTTTTGTTACATTGCTTGGCTACATTTAAGTCACATGAAATAATGACTCCAAGATCCCTTTCCTCTTCAGTAGTTTCTAATGTAGTGCCATTAATGCTATATTGAGTTTTCGGGTTGTTGTGCTCCAAGTGCATGATTTTGCATTTTTTGGCATTAAACTGCAGCTGCCACACTCATGATTGTTCCTCCAGTCTACCTAGATCATCCCTCATTTTGTGTACCCCTCATCGCATGTCTACTGGGTGCGGGTCCCTGGTTAGAACGGCCCTATTTTGATAGGGCTGTTTACTACCAGCCAGTTTCGAACTGGCTGGAATTTTGATTGCATATGCATCGAGGAGGCATTGCAATTGATCCACGGAGCACCGAGCTTTTGGTCAGCATACTCACCCATTCTGAAAAAAAAAATTAGAAATTGGTAAGTATTCAAAATAGGGACATCCGAAAAGGAACTTTCGGATGTCCCTATTTTGGAAATGGGACATTCTAACTGAGGACTGCAATCAGTGTCTACCCTGTTACATATCTTTGTGTCATCTGCAAAAAAGCATATTTTCCCCTCGATACCACAGGCAATATTACCTATAAAGATATTAAATAGCACTGGTCCAAGTACAGAACCCTGGAGTACTCCACTGGTTACTTTACCATCCCCAGAAGGGATTCCATTTACTATAACCCCCTATTATCTATCCTGTAACCAAGATCGTATCCATGCAACTATCTGTAAGTCCATTCCCAAAGTTTCCAGCTTATTTAACAGTCTGCGATGTGACACAGTATCAAAAGCCTTACTAAAATCTAGATATGCTATGTCTACAGCTCCCTCTTATCTAATACTTTACTGACCCTGTCAAAAAATTCAATAAGGATCCTTTAAGATACTGGATTTAAGATACTGTACAATTTGTTACTTTAACAGTATTTCCATCAATTTCCCTACTACTGATGTTAGACTCACTGGTCGATAGTTTGATGCTTCTTCCCTACTTCCACTTTTATGCAGAGGGACGACATTTGTTATTTTCCAGTCCTCTGGAATCACCCCAGTTATTAGTGACTCATTGAATAATTCATTTAATGGTTTTGCCAGCACCCCTCTAAGCTCTTTTAGTATCCTCGGATGTATCCCATCTGGTCCCATTGATTTGTCCACTTTCAGCTTTGAAAGTTCTTTTAATACCTGCTCTTCAGTGAAAGTAGTAGTAATTGCCCTAATTGTATTAATAGCCTTTCCATTTAAAAGTGGTCCCTTCCCCTCTCTTTCTTTTGTGAATATTGAACAAAAATACTTGTTAGGATGATCTGCCATAGCCCTCATCACCCTCAACAAGAATCCCAATCTCTGTTTTTAGCCTTACTATACCCTCCTTATTTTTTCACCTTTCATTTATATACCTAAAAAAAAAGCTTTGTCCCCTTTTCGTATCAAGTGGGACAGTTTTTCCTCAGTTTGTGCCTTTGCTGCTCTGATAACCTTTTTAACCTCCTCCTGTTTTGCAAAATACTCCTCCCTGTCATCATTATTTTGAACTTACTTATAATTCCGAAAGGCCATCTTTTTTGCTTTGACTATAGTTGCTACCTCTTTTATAAACTACATTGGCTTTCTTTTTCTGGGGTTTTTCCTAAACTTCCTTATACAAAGATCTGTTGCTGTTAATAATGCATTTTTTTACATTTCCCCACTGCTCCTGTACTCCCTTCATGTGCCTCCACACTGACAAAAAATCACTTACACATTTCCCCATTTCTACAAAATCTGCCTTCCTAAAGTCAAGCACCCTTGTCTTTGTGTGGCACTTGTCTCTCTCAGTCATTATACTAAACCATACTGCTTGATGATCACTGGATCCTAGATGCACCGCATCCCCTCGCGGAGCGGGTCGCGCCGGCCCTGGTTCTCACCCACATTTACTTTTGAGATTCATTTACCATTTGTAAGTATCAAATCTAAGATGACCTCTTTGCGAGTGGGCTCTCTCACCAGTTGCTTGAGGGACGCTCCCTCTAATGAATTTAAAATGTCTCCACCTCTAGTGGAGCTTGCTGAAGACTTACTCCAGTTTACATCAGGTAGATTAAAATCTCCCATGATTATTACCTCCCCTTTTAATGCCATTTTAGCAATGTCTTGCAATAAGACATTGTTCTCCTCTTGCCCTGGTGGTCTATATATCACTCCAGTATGAAGAATAACCCCCTGGGTTTCAATGGTTACCCATAGTACCAGTTTTTTCTACAATACTCCCTATTAAAGCTGAATTTAACCGTTCCTTAACATACATTAATACGCCTGCTCCAACTTTTCCTACTCTATCCTTTCTAAATAAATTATAACCCGGTATTGCTAGGTCCCAGTCATGATTTTCATTACACCATGATTCTGTGATTCTCACAATATCCAGATTATCCCTTAACATTATTGCAATTAGTTCAGGGATTTTATTTCCTAAGCCCCTAAGATTTGCTCACATTGCTCTGAGAGGTTGCACTATAAATCTATTCTTCAGTTTATTATTATTTTATCTTACTCTTTTTTTATCTCTGAATACAGTCCAATATGACCATTTGTATTAAAAAGCCAGAAGATGTCTTTCTTCCATAGATGTCTAAGTAAAAAACTTACAGGAGTTTTAGGAACAATATTAACAATGACTAATCTGTAAAGCATTGCAAATAAAATGCTTGTCAAGATCAGTTATGAGTAATACCTCAAATATCAAATATGCCACATGTGAAATGTTCACATTGTCAAAAATTATTGCGGGTCACAATACAAAAGAGCGCATGAAATGAGGATATTTGTCTTCCCAGAGGGGTCTGGTCAACTTGCAAATGTTCCTCTGGATGGTACTGCCCACGAAGAAAGTTGGTTAGATAACTTTCATACCGTAAGGAAGCCTCAAAGTGATCTTCTATTGAATTAATAAACAAAGAGGCTCCGCAGTGATGTCTAGAAAACACAGAGATTTGGACAGTATCTGACCTTAAGAGCAAAGGAATTATAAAAATCTTAGGGAAAATTAAAATTTCTCATAACTGTAAAAGCTCCAAATTGTTAAAAAAAAAATGTAACACTCCCTCACAGGGCCGTAACTAGGGTTGTGCGATAGGGGCAGCCACACAGGGTGCAAATCTTAGAGTCACCAGTAAGTTAGTATTTATGGTTAAATTAGCTTGAAATTCAAGGTGAGGGGGCATCATTTTACCTTTTTGCCCTTGATGCAAAAATTTCTAGTTACGGCTCTGCTCCCTCATGTCTATAATTCTGCAATTTAAAAGCTTATAGCACATTGGGAATTGTCATTATGGAGTAACTGGCACCATAAACAAATATATGATGTTTGGTAGCCAGCTTGAGCTAATAATGCCTGGGATATCAATATTATATTGACACCAGTGATACATCTACGACGAAGCCGAAATAGTAGTTCATAAAAGTAAACTACTAAAATCAAATTGGCAGGTCTTTAAGTTTGGTCCTCAATCCTAACTGGTCACAGTCTGCTGGCCAAAAATTTGGCAGCGATGAATTCATTATAGTCACTAAAATAACAGCTCAAAAAAGTATGAAATGGATGGTGCACACACCTATCAATAAGTGAATATACCAAAATATAAAATAAGCTGGAGCGCTAATTTATTAAAAAGAAAAAAAAAATAGATGTCCACAATCATATACCTATATAAATTTTTATTAAACAGTAGTCAAAATAACACTAAGATAAAACATAAATGATGTATACACAGTGTTTGGGAAATACAAATTATGAATAAACCATAGAAATAGGATATCAACTTGTCTTATGGAGACATATAGTCCATGGATATAAGAAGTTGGTTAATGAGGAGAGCAAACTTTGTCCACAGACTGGTGCAACCATAAAAAGTTCCCTACACAATAAAGAGTGATAATAGCAGTCCTGNNNNCAATAAAGAGTGATAATAGAAGTCCTGACACATTTCATTGCCACGGCAACTTCATCAGAGGAAAACGGAAAGCTTAGCCAAGAGCCTCAGTGAACTTGTTATGACACTCCAGGTTTACCTTGTGAGAACCGGAGCGGTCAGAGAGAGAGTAGGTGTGGCACCCTCGGTTTACCTGGTAAGAACCGAGGTGGCCACAAAAGAGATAGGTAGAGTGAACGAGTCGATTACCGGGGCCCGGAATCTTTACTATTAGGAGTTTTCACCAGAGCCCCTGATAGTGGGGATGGATTTGGCTGCGCCCAAAAGCCTGGTCATGCCCCATTGAACCAAACCTTGTGGAAAAGGAAAAATAGGACACCGTAGTGCGAAACCAGAAAGAGGGACCAAATAATAAGAAAAGTGGGAGCAGAGCAGGCCGGAAGATACCAACCTGAGACGGACTACAAAACCACTTAACAAAGCACGGAAGACTGGAAGAAGATCACAGTACAATACAGGACAAACTAGGGTATACACACACACAAACACATGGCAGAATCTCCAAGAAGATAACACTAACAATCACACAGGAATGAACAGGAATACTGGGAAGGTATACACAATAAGAAAGGAGCACCAGGGATTGAAACAAAAGGAGAGAGGCAAAATGGTACAAGGCAGGGCAGGAGGTCAAACAGAAAACAGATCATTACGCACCAAGGCACTAGGCACACAAGATTAGCAGGTCAGAGTACTAAGATTCAGAAACTATAACCGGCGCATGTAGCAGGGAGAGAGAGAGCTATATATGCACAGGAACCAATGGGGAGCGAGCCACGAGCATGCCAATGCAGGAGATAGGCTGGCGTCCTGGTTGCCGGGATATGGCCAGATGCCAGCCCGACAGAGAGACCAAATGTGCGTCCCTAACGACTAGCCGTGGCGGGCACCAGGGGGAGGAGAGACGCACGCTGCAAGTGCCGAGAACCGGAGGGTGAGAGAAGACTCTGGAGCTGCAAGCAACGTTGCCTGACGCCGGAGCAGGTAAGAGGGAAATATGGGAGAGGGTTGCAGGCGTACCGCGAGTCCTGACATTACCCCCCCCCCTTGATGAGGGGTTAAGGAACACCTAAGCGCAGGTTTCCTTGGGAATTTGGCATGGAATTCTTTGACAAGCCTGTCGGCATGAAGGTCTTGAGCAGCTACCCATTCACGCTCCTCTGGGCCATATCCCTGCCAATGATCCAGATAGAACAGCCTCCCACGCACCTTCTTGGAATCCAAAATGTTCTCCACAATAAACTCTTCATTGCCATCAATAATGATTGGAGCTGGTCTGGAACAAGCCCTATGAGGAAATTTGCTAGAAGACTTGAAGGGTTTGAGAAGAGATCAGTGGAAAGTATTGGGAATATGCATGGATACAGGTAGTTTGAGACGAAATGCCACCGGATTAATTTTCCGAACTATAAGAAAGGATCCAATAAAACGGCGTCCCAGTTTCCAAGAAGTCTGGTGGAAAAGACAGATGTTTTTCGTAGAAAGCCAGACTCTATCCCCGACATAGAATTTACAAGGAGAACGACGTTCATCAATCCAGGTCTTGGAAACAAGTGCTGATTTGACTAGGGCTTTCTTGATCTTCCTCCATAAGGATTTAAAACGGTTAATGGGAAGTACCATGTTAGGGTCTGAAGATTGTTCAGGAAGAAATAACGAGGTGGCACAGGGATGAAAACCTGAAGAACAGAAGAACAGAGAGACCTTGGTAGAAGAATGAGTAGAGTTATTGTATGCAAATTCCGCAAAAGGTAAATTATTGGCCCAATCTCTTTGGGAGGAAGAGGAGAAACATTGAAGATATTGTTCCAGCGCCTGATTCACTCTCGCAGTTTGGCCGTTGGATTGAGGGTGATAGCCTGAAGAGAAATTGAGTTTAATTCGTAAAAGATTGCAGAAAGCCTTCCAGAACCTAGCCACAAACTGAGAACCGTGATCAGAAAAAATTTCCAAAGGTAACCCATGCAATCTGAAGATATGCTTGAGAAAAACCTCAGCTAATTCCTTAGCAGAGGGCAAACCAGGAAGAGGAACAAAATGAGCCATCTTGCTAAATCTGTCAATAACCAACCAGATGGTGGTGCAGCCGAGGGATTTAGGAAGATCCGTGATGAAATCCATGGAAATGTGAGTCCACTGTTGAGTTGGAATCGATAAGGGGGGGAGAGGACCAATTTGAGAACACCTGGGGGTCTTATTCTGTGCACAGGTGGTACATGAATTCACGAAATCTTACACATCTTTGGACATAGATGGCCACCACACCGACCTGTTGAGTAAAGAGAGAGTTCTTCAGATGCCAAAATGAACTGCAGACCTTGATGAATGACATTCTAGGAGAACGGCTTGTTTGAGAGAAGGAGGTACAAACAAACGGTAAGGTGGTTTAGAAGTAGGATAAAATATTGCATCTTCATGAGTTGAGAGCATAAATCTTGCGTAAAACCGGCAATGATGGCTGTGGAAGGTATGATGGGAAGCGGATGACCAGAAGACTGACCTTCAGCCAAGAAAGACCTGGAGAGGGTGTTTGCCCGTCGATTGAGAGAACCAGGATGATAAGTAATTGAGAAGAAAAATCTGGTGAAGAATAAAGCCCAGCGGGCTTGACGAGGATTAAGTCTCTTTGCCAATTCGATGAAGGCCAAGTTTTTGTAGTCAGTGAGAACAGTGATATTGTGGTTAGCCCCTTCCAGCCAGTGCCTCCATTCCTCAAAAGCCAGCTTGATGGCCAGGAGTTCACGATTGCCGATGTCATAATTCCTTTGAGCCAAGGAAAATTTCTTTGACATGTAGGCGCAAGGACACAAACGGTTGTTAGCAGGATTGAGTTGAGACAGGACAGCTCCGGCACCCACGTCAGATGCATCGACTTCTACAATAAAGGGTCGATCATGATTGGGATGACGGAGAATTGGGGCTGTAGTAAAAGCAATCTTAAAGGTTCTTGAAGGAAGCCTTAGCCTTGCTCAACCAGTTGACCATGTCTGCCCCTTTCTTAGTCAAATCCAAAATTGGAGTCACAAGAACAGAAAATGCCTGGACAAAACGTCTGTAATAATTTGCAAATCCAAGAAACCTCTAGATTGCGGCAAGATAGGTAGGTTGGGCCCAATCAAGGATGGCTTTAACTTTGGCAGGGTCCATGGCAAACCCTTGCGGGGTGATGAGATAGCCCAAGAACAATACTTTGGTAACCTCAAACTCGCACTTGTCCAATTTGGCGTAGAGCTGGTATTCCCGAAGCTTCTGAAGTACCTGGCAAACATGGAGACAGTGTTCTTGCAAATTTTGGTCTCTGAGAACATCGTTGATTTGATCTTGAAACACAGCTGGTGCGTTGCAAAGACCAAAAGGCATAACTAGGTATTCATAATGCCCGGTCTGGATGTTAAAAGTAGTTTTCCACTCATCTCCCTACCTACTACCGATAGAGAGGAGTGACGGGGATCTGCACTCCCCTCTACTTTGCTTAATTTCAGACCCCCGCACATATGTAAAATGTTACTGAACACTCCAGTGTAAATCTGTTAAAGTATTTGCTGGAGGTCATATTATTTACAACCTTTACATTTGATGCGGTAGTTCCATTATTTTCATGGATGTCCAACAGCAAAACACTACATTAAGTTTTCCAGTTCATTCACACCAAATCAAAAGTCTGGATTCTATAAATCTCCACCTATACTGCAAAAACACTTAACCCATCCTACTATGTGTGTGCTGATGGAAGACATTGAAAGTCTACCTATTTTATTTATAGAATAAGGGAGTAATTAGGCCCTTACACCCTATCCAGATATTTGATCTGTCAATTTAAATGTAGACAGCGCATAAATCTTAAGGTAAAACCAACCCTCGCCTTCCGCTCGGAACTCATGATAGAGCAGGGATCCAGCCTCAGATCTCTGCTGCCAGCAGGAGCTTGGAGAGTTGCGTAAATGGAGGTCTGGATCTGGTTCAATGCTAAACTCTTCATATGTGTAACTGTAGTAATTTTTTGCACCGTGCATGTGCAGTGTGACAGCGAGCTCAAAGCACCTGATCCAACAATTTACTATTACATGTCCTGTGCACCAGTGTGAAGATCAGTAACCAGAGAGTGCCACAAATATTATCCCAGAAATATCAACATTTGTTCCAGGAAACCATCATTTTTTTTAATTTCTTTATTTATATAGTAATTATAAGTGGTGACTATATTAAAACACAAAAATATATATTTGGAAAGCAAATCTAAATAGCCTTTAAAATATTAATTTTGGACAGGTTCCTCAGTTCTGATTTTTCCTTAATTTCCGTGTGTTTGGATTGGTTTTTGGTTGGTTTTGTGTTCTGCATTCAAGTTACCTGAGAATTCTGTCCTATTACTATATATTATTATAATCTATTATCTACATAAGTAGCATGTACCTTCTGATATAGAGCAGAGGGACTTGGTTGCGATTTCAAGTATGCGTGAATTTTTCAATGTACAGCATAGGTGTGCTAACACTCTGCATGGTAATCCAGACATCTGAACTAAAATAGGGTATGTCCATCCATGCAAGTTGATTGGTTACTAGAGATGTGTTGGTAAACTACCCTGCAATTCCACACGTCTGTTATTTGCATATGCAATCAGTTAAGAGTCACTTTAGGTTTGGAATAACTGCGCATGCGTAGTAACTTTTTCCACACACATTACGTAGGAATTACGCATTTAAGGACTTTTGGCACGGACTTGTGACTCACACCTAGGGACATAGGTACGGAGGGGCGTGGTTTTTATCCCAACGGTAGACGTTATGTGATAGTGGGTTGGGGGAAGCATTTAAATGGGCATTTGAGGGCGCAGTTAGATAAACACGCACGTACGTAAGTAACATATGCGTGTAAGTACACACGTAGAGATAAGGGTGCCCTATGGAGGCGGAAGTCACCAAAAACTTGTCCGTGCGAGGGGAGTGTCATGGGTGTTGTCTTGCAACGTAGGTGCATTTATTTGCATACTTTTTACACACGTATCTGTATCCCTAGTCTTTTGTAATTTGTAAACAGAAAAATATTTAATATTTAAGTCCCTTCACATGTGGAGTGCAGTACTTTGGTTGTATAATAACAAAGTTAAAAGTGGGGGCACATGGAGTGAGACGCGTCTCACAGTCTCTCCAGACAGATCCGGTAATTTAATCCTGTTTTGGAGCCCTGCAGACAGAAAATATTAGTGCCCCTTGCTTCCTCAAGTTCCCTTAATTACCTGGGATCGGGGATTGTGTCAGCTGGTGAGACGGTTAGACACAGAGCGGCGGAGCTTTTGAAGGGCTGCGGCACATAGGGTTGAGTGTCTGACATGGGACCGTGCTGTCTGGCTGCCCTGAACGGCGTTTGTACACCAGGGAGCATTTTGGCGCGAATGGGCGCCATCTTAGAGTCACAAAGCTGCTGGTCTCGGCTCCATCTCTTTCCTGTCTGTCAGCAGAATAGTATTTACACAGCATTGCTTCCTAACAGCTGTCCTGGACTGTGAGTTAAGTGCAGGTCTCTATTTGTTGGAGGGTCACCCTATACCATCCACAGTGCCACTTTGCAAGTTCTTTTACACTAAAGAAAAATGCAGAGCGCTAGATTGGCTTAATAAATTGTTTAATAAAGATAGCTGTATAAAATGTATATAAAAAGAACATAAAAAAAATAGCAATAAACAATTATTTCAAGATACAATAGACAAATGTTTCAGTGCTTATGAACAGTTGAGAATACACTTGTTAAAAAAGGGGAAGAGCTAGCTGTTGTATCAGGCAGCTAGTGATTAGACTAAATAGCTTGTTGAAAGGGATTAGGTGTTTCAATATTGGTGAAGCATTGGCTGAAAAAAATGACTATTAGTAAGTCCTTTGGTGTCCAAATAAAAGCTGTAAAAATATATTTATGCGATGTTCCGAAGTAAGAAGAAAGTAAGAAAATGACAATATCACTCCCAGTGACCCCTCCCCCAGCAATTGTGCATTTATTACGTTGGTACAGTGTCCGTACTTTGCAATTGGTGTTTGGAGACAGCGCTTTATAAAGATTGTTTATAACTTGTTACTGTGCACTACCCACATTTGCACAACTTCTGCCTTACTGTCACGCAATTTTTTGAATACTGCGCCACAACTAAGCCTAAATCCACCTCATGCTATCCTTACGAATGGGGAAATCTGACAAGGCGGCGGCTGCTGCTGCAGCTGAAGTTGGAGAGGTTCAGCAAGCAATCTACTTCAAATTCCCAGGAGGGCACTGGAGCATCAAAAGATACCTCCTCTCCCCCTCCAAACATGGCGGAATCTGATCACCATACCTTGCAGAAAACATTGGATGCAATCTTCTGAGACGTGGGTGACTGATAAGATTGGGGAGATGCAAGTGGAACTCACGCTAATACACCAAGATTTACAAAAGGTTAGGGCACATGTAGGGGAGGTGAAGCAAAGGGTGTCTACACCACCACTGCAATGCAGAATGACATTGCCCAACTTACTACCCAAATGAATGCTTGCAAAGCTAAATTATCCGATCTGGAGGGCAGACTGAGGCGAAACAACCTTCGCTTTGTGGGCCTGCCGGTGCGTGCAGAGGGCCAACATCCAGAATCTTTTCTTGAGAATCTACTTGCCAAGGAATTTGGAAGAGAGCCTTTCTCTGCCCAATTTGCGATGGAGCGGGCTCACCGATTACCTTCACCACGAACCTTCATCGCCAAAATGCTGCTGGTCTGGAGTCAGACTGCAGCTGGATGTTAAAATAAGGTCTAAGCTGCACTTTAAAGTTTTCTTACCTTTCAGATCATCCAGCGAGCGGGACTGCAGTCAGAATATGAAGTCTCGCTGTCACAGGCTGTGACCGCAGGACTTCATTTCCCAGTCTCGGCCACCGCAGGTTGTCATATTCTGACCGCAGGGCTGCTCGCTGGATGATATGAAAGGTAAGAAAACTTTAAAGGGCAGAGGGGAGCTTTCACCCATGTACAAGAGGCACTTTTAATTTTGGGACTTCAAAATTAAGGTGCGTCTTATACAGGGGTGCAGTTTTTACATACCTAGCCCTGTCCGCAGGGTATTTCCTTCGCTACAAGTTTAGATTTTTACAATTGTTATAGGATCATTTAGGTTGTCAGGTTGTTTAGATAAAGTTTTTTACAGGTACTAAAGTATACCTAGGTTTTAGCGGTATACAGGGTGGGAATGGGTTGGTATGTTTTGTTATGTATAATGTACACTGCACATGTTATATTGCGTGATATTTCTTTATTAATGAAAACTTCAATTGTATTGCCATGTTTATGTATAATATTGGATTTAATGCTTGGTCAATGGTGGGAACACTGGGTTGCTATGTGTTATATCCCTGTTTCAATTGTAACTTTTAATTGTCATGACCCATAATAGTAAGGTTGGGGTGACCCTCATGTCATGGAATGTTCGAGGCAAAAAATCAAAAGCTCCCTGTTGCTCTCTCAGATTAAACGTGCTGATTCGGATATAATTTGTCTTATGGAAACCCATCTAGTGGGGGCAGGATTTTAGAGCTGAAAAAAAACATGGGTGGGATATGCTTACCATTCTACCTTTTCCTCTAACTCCTGGGGTGTTTCAGTGCTTGTAAAGAAACATTTAAACTTCTCCCTGGATAAGGTACAGATTGACCCCATTGGGAAATAGGTTTTCCTTCACGCCATTATTAATGCATTACCAATAAACGTAATATCAACTTATATTTCCCCTCCTTACACAAATGAGGTAATTAAAAAAGCAGCCGCTTTTATGATGCATTATCCGGGATCATCAGTGCTATTGGGGGACTTCAATAATGTAATGGATGCTGGCTTAGACCGCTGGAGGGAACAAAATGCTCAGACTGGCCAGGGGCTTACTCCTTTTTTGAATTTGATAAGGGAATTGGACTTCCTTGATGTATGGAGACTTTGTTATCCCCATGCTAGGGAATATTCTTGTCACTCCACTTCATATCACTCCCTGACCCATTTTGGTAACTGAAAATCTTCTTCCTAAGACCACAGAGATTAAATACCACGCTAGGGGCATCTCTGACCACTCTCCAGTGTCAATCACTTTAAATTTCAACAGTTCTAAGGGTATTCGCTTTTGGAAGCTGAATCCTTTTTGCCTCACTTTGTTCGGAGATTAGTCCAATTTGGTAACAAAATGGGATGGTTTATTTGGGGACAATGCTAACACTGTAAGACCAGAAATTAGGTGGGATGCTTTTAAGGACTTCCTAAGAGGCACCGTTATACAATAAATCTCTAGTGTTAAAAATAAATCTAGACAGTTGGAGTCTGAGCTAGAGACAGAGTGTAGAAATGCGGAAGCAAGATATATATCATCAAGGTCATTGTCAGATAGAATTAATTGGTTAAGGGCCCAGGTGGATTGGAAACTCCATCTGACAGAAAAAGCTAGCTGAAAACTGCTATTCAGTAAACACTCTCAATACCTAAATTCTGATATGTGTAGCAGTTATCTGGCATATCGGGCTAAAGATGACTCAGCCATTAAAACTGTTCCTGCCATAAAAGATAGTGATAATGTCATACATCAGGAAGGTGACAAAATCGCAGAGGTGTTCTTGCAGTACTATTCTAACTTATATACTCCAACTATCAATTGTACCTCTAGTAGTAGGTACCTGGATGAGGTTGCATTGCCTAGTTTAGATCAGGAAGGTAGGTTTTTTCTTGACGCCCCCATAACTGATAAGGAGCTGGAGGCTGCCCTGGCGGCCGTTCCAAACCATAAGGTGCCTCCTGGGGCCAGATTTACTAAGCTGCAGCTTTGGAAAATTGGAGATGTTGCCAATAGCAACCAATTAGATTCTAGCTGAGATTCTCTAGTATGTAATAGCAAAGTGAGAGCTAGAATCTGATTGGTTGCTCTGGGCAACATCTCCACTTTTCCAATCCCACAGTTTGGTAAATCTGGCCCCTGGCCACGGATGTTAAGATTTTAGCAAAAATCCTGGCCACAAGACTTAATGTGGTTATTGAATAAATTGTTCACTCGGATCAGACAGGCTTTATGCCTGGTAAAACCACATCTATTAACTTACATCGTTTGTATACTCATATACAGTTGGTTCATGGGACTGGGACTGAGGCTACGGTCGCATCACTGGATGCGGCCAAAGCCTTTGATTTGTTGCGTGGGACTACTTGTAGTAGGTTCTCCATCGGTTCAGGCTGGGAAGCTCATTCATTAAGTGGGTGCAGATTATATACTCTGCGCCAGTGGCCAGAGTGTGCGTAAACGATCATACTAGTACCCAGTTCTGGCTGAAGAGGGGTACGACACAGGGATGCCCCCTGTCTCCGGCCCTGATTGCACTGGCCATTGAGCCCCTGGCCTGTCTGAACCGAGCTGAAAATCATATTAGGGGTCTTCCTATTGGTGATTCTGTGGATAAAATAGCCTTGTACGCAGATGATATGCTGCTTTTTCTGGCCGGCACCGGTGAGTCGTTGGATAGGTTATTTGTGGTAGTAGACTGTTTTGGCTCTTTTTCAAGGCTTAAAATAAATTGGTCCAAATCCAGCCTTTTCCCTTTGTCATGGAATATCCCTGATATTGTTGGTAGAGCTCATCCGCTGCCCTGGGTCACGAGGTTCAAGTACCTTGGTATTGGGATATCTGATGAAATGTCAGATTATGTTTCAATTAATATTAATCCGATCATTGAGTACATAAAGACTAAATCACTGGTGTGGCGTAGACTGCCACTAACAGTCTCAGGCCGGATTAATTTTGTTAAAATGATTATCCAACCCAAACTACTTTTTCTTCTGCTACAGTCTCCTGTTTACATACCTGGCGGTGTTTTTCGGTCAGTGAATGCACAACTTGTGTCTCTGATTTGGGTAGGAAAAAGAGCGCAATACGGCTAACTACGCTCCAGAGATCCAAAGATAATGCATTACCTAATTTTAAATTGTATTATTGGGTGTCTCAACTTAGTCATCTAGTAGACTGGGTGAAGGGCTCGGTGGATGACACCACTGGGTATCTCCTTAAGGCTAGGGGCGGTGGGGGATGATCCACGGTGCAGAATCTCCTGGTATTACATTGCTCCAGATCCTTACCACCCCTCATTGCTCCAGATCCTTACCACCCCTCAACAATCCTTCACTGAGAGACTTACTCGCCTTGTAGGGTTCTGTGGTATGGGGGTGTTACGGTATCACAGCAGTTGGTCAGTTAATAGGAGAAGGCTCCTGGAAATCATTAAGACAACGGAAAGATGAGTTCTCTCTCCTTGAGTCATATTTGTTTAGATATGTTCAACTTAGACATGCACTTAGAGCAATATATCGTGACTCCCCACCTGATACTGCAGTCTCTGTGGTCAAGGAATTGTTGGAAGAGACCCCACCCAGGGGCACAATTTCCATGTTATATACATCCTTGAACACTACTGTTTCCCCTGAGGCTCTGAAAGGTTTGCAGGGACATTGGGATGTGGACCTGGGTTCATTGGATGACGTAGATTGGTCAGATATGCTGGGTCGTATCTGAGATGCTACGTCATCTGTACGCCTCCAACAGATTTATTATTATACTTTCCATAGAGTATATATTACACATAGTATACTGTTTAAAATGGGTCAACGGCCAGATGATGACTGCCTCAGATGTGGGGCTCATCCGGGGAATTTTTGGCATCTATTATGGGAGTGTCCACTGATTTTGTCTTTCTGGAAGGCAGTTTGGAACTGCGCGTTAAATACTTTGGGCCTGATCCAGCGCTACGAAAATTCGCACGACGGGCGAATGCGAACGTACGCTCGTCGTATCAACCTACACGCCCCTAGCACTCCCATAGTAAAGTCCCTGCTTACGGCGGCTATACCCTACACTGGGTACGACCGTCGGCCGTACGAAAATTCGCAGAAAATACGCTGCGAAAATACGCTTAGCACGCCCATACTGTACAATTTAAATGGCTATCCCCGCCTCCCTGTAGTAAAACGGGCGCCCAGCCGACCATCGTAAAAAAAATACGCCCAGCGAGCGAAAAATACGCTAACGATACGCCCGCTATTCGCTCATGACGCTCGGGCGACCGGAACCTGTCATACTGGGCATGCGCATTGCGAATTTTTTGCCGAAAATTCGCATACGATGAGCGTACGCTCGCTTGCGAGCGTTGCTCTGGATCAGGCCCTTTATCTATCTCCCTCCCTATTGATCCCAAAATGTGCTTCTTTGGTTTGTCACTGGAGGAGACTTTTAATGCAATAACATACAAGTATATTTTCTCTGTAATGTCCCTGGCTAAAGTGTTAATTGCTAGGGCATGGATGGCTCCATCTCCCCTTACTTGAGTCAATGGATATCACTGGTCAATGATACTATTGGTCATAAAAAATTTGTATACGTCGCTAGGAAGTCTCTGCATAAATTCTATAAGAATTGCTCACCCTGGCTGAATTCACCATATCATAGCCAAATGCCAGACTCAGATAGTTCTGATATTTCTATGTGATTCAATATTAATTAATTTTATAGATACGCTTCTAAAATCTGTATATCTGCTTAGAAGCTATTGACCTTGCATTGTTGTCTATTGACATGGTACTACTGTTTGTTACTGTGCAATACATGTAATATGCTTATGTCTAATCCTATTATGTTTAGAACTGTTCTTTCTTGTTTTATTTGTTTAAGTTTTTTATGTATATACAAAATGTTCAATAAAAAGTACTTGATTTAAAAAAAAAAAAAAAAAAAAAAGCACTGTTACTGAAAGTAAAAAGAAAAGGGAGGAAAAGAAAGATTAAAAATTGATGTTGTGGGACACAAATTAATTTCAGACTGTCTAAATAATTTGTTGTACCCTATATTTTCTGTTAGTGCCACAACTTCTACTTTCATTATTTTCAAAATGCTTGCCTGTATAACATTTGGATTAATTTACCACTTAAAGAGCTTAAATTATCAACCACACTTTGTGTTACTTTTTTTTGTTGAAATGTTTACAAATGTTTGGTGAATGGCAAAAAGTAAACCATTAATATGGTATCTTTAGACTTGTTACTCTCACATTAATGGTGGTGGCGGCATTGAGAAGAGGGGTCAAATAAGGGTGTGGTTTGCCGTTTAGAACAGCTGATTTAGTACTGTAAAGCAGCAACAGCAATGTTATCACAAGATGTCTCCAGGAAGAAAGTTATCACATGATGTCTCCAAGAAGAAATTGTTGTGACAGCACCCAGAGGATTTTCAAAGAATTTCAATGGTGATAGGTACAGTAACCATCCCCTAACCCTCCATGTCCAACAGCCTAACCCAAACCTTCCCCTTCTAGCAGCTTAACCATAACACTTCCTGTCCTACAGCCTAACAATAACCTTCCCCCTTCTAGCAACCTAACCTTATTCCTCCCTGTCTCACAGCCTAATCCTAACCTTCCCTTTATAGCAGCCTAATCTTAACCCTTCATGTCCCGAAAGCCTAACCCTAACCTTCCCCTTCTAGCAGCTTAACCTTAATCCTCCATGTCCCACAGCCTAATCCTAGCCTACCAGTTATTGGGAACTGGTATTTATTAAACTAGGGGTATTTCTACATATTACCAGTTCACAATAGGAATTTTCTATTTTCATACTATTTTTTGCTCTGACACAGCCATGAATCAGCTGTCAAAAGTATCATTTTTAAAAATCAGAAGTTAGAAGCAGTGACGGCATCCCGTCAAATAAGCAAGGAGATGTGAGGCAATATAGATTTTCAGTTTTAGGTTCAGGTCACTCATGCATAGATTATTTGTTAATAATATATTTAGATTTTTTTTTGTAGCTTGAATATTGAGTTTCACAGCATACTGTTAGAAAGAGGACTGACTCAAGGTCAAAGTCAGGAATGAACTAGGACACAAAGGCAGTGTCATAGCTATTGTGAGAGCAGGAGGTGCAGCTGATAAGAGGCCCACAGCTGTCAGCTGCTAGCAATGTATTTATAAACAGTGCTCAGGGCTCATAGAGGAGCACTTAGTGTTGTCTAAGCTGCCAGCAGCTGCCAGCCATTAATGCAGGTGCAGATCGGCCAGCAGCCACACTGTGCACCCCAGCTCCTTGCTATTGGGCCAGAGTCAGTCTATTTCTGCCCACGGCTAGAAGTAAAACTCTAGTTAAGCAGTCAACATGCACCAAGGAAGAGATTAATTATGGTGCAGGATACAATATTACATGTCAAAGGAAATGATGACATTATACATAATTGTGTGCTTCCAGGTTTTTATTCCATTTTCATAAAACAAGGTCCATAAAAAAATGGTTTGACAAGTTTTGTGTGGATTGTAGAAAAACACTGGGATGAATAGAGCCAGATTCAGAGTTAATACTGCAAGTCGACTTACACAAGCAGCTTGCATAAGTTCTCTTGCAAGTAACATCTGCGCATGCATATGCCAGATGTTACACAAAGGATCTTCATGCAGACGGACCTCTGTTCTGTCCACATGGAGATCCCTACATGGGGGCGGCCCTTACCTTTCGCATCACAAAACCCTGCAACAGAGGTGGGGTTTGCCATAAGGATCTCGCAAACAGGGCTGCGATAAGCAGATCCGCACTGATCTGCATTCATATGGACGCAGTTCCCCATGGGGAAATTAAGGATTATGAATGTGGTACCCAAGTGGAATAAGGGTTACAGGTTTTAATTGTAGTTGTGGATTGCAGAGAGTTGTAAGCAATGTAAGAAAACTCAGAATCACTTTATGTAAAATAAATTTAGTTTTAATAAATATTTTCTCTTTACTTATTAAATTCAATTAAGGATGAGCAGAAAGCTTTAAGAAAAATTTAGTTTGTAAAAGGATCAGACAGTACACTGACGCAGCAAAAATATATTAAACAATTGCAAACAAAATATAACAATTTTGAAGAATGTAACAGCCTTACACAACACTTTCAGTCAGGAAATAACAGTTTTTAGAACTTTTATGGATTTTCAATAGAGATTGTCCATCAACAGTCTATATTATAACGCTGAACATCTTTTAAATATTTTCCAAATGGAGGAGCATAGTATTTTAAAGTCTTTTCTGAGGAATTGACTTCTCACAATATATTATAGAGAGTTCACTTTTAAGCCTTTTCTGCTTTAACCTTTATAACACCCGTCTTTACTGAGCTGCCACTTCAGCTGTCTCTCTCACACTTCTCACAGCTTCATCACCAACTCCAAGGCTTACTCTTTACCCCTCAATACCTCTCCCGAAGTTGTCACTGTCTGCAAAGTCTCTCCTTTATCACCGCTGTCTCTCTCACACCTCTTTCCACACTCAGCCCCTCTCTTTCTGTTCACCGCTACCTCTCACGATGTTATCACTGTCTGCAAAGTCTCTCTCCACTCTCCGATTCTGTTTCTCTATCTCTCCACGATTAATAACACAGTTTCTCCAATGCTGTTTTCCTCAGTACACTCCCTTCTCACAGACTTACAACATCTCTCAGCGGTACCTCACACCAACTGCTGCTCTCTCCCACTCTCCAACCAACTGCCTCTCCAACTGACTTTTCCCAGATCTTTCTAGAAACTCCTTGCGCTCCAGCGCATGCCCCTGTCAGCTGGCTGTTGCCCAGGCAACAGCCCTCACGCACCAGCTGGCTGTCTTCTGGCTGCTGCCTTGCAACAGCCTCACGCTAGCTCTCACTGCTCGCGCTGCCTAAAGCACCCTGCAATCCCCAATACTCAATCCTGCACTGCAGGGGTGCCACATGAACACAAAAGTATTCATAGCTACACACAACTGAGGGGAGTGATAGGGGAGTTCACTCCCCTCTTCTGTGCAGAGGTCTGGATACGGCCCAATGTTGCTGAACCAGACCTTTTCAAATAACAACAGTACAATATTGGTAACTGGCTTTGCTGCCTTTGTAATAAAGATGGGGTAAACAGGTACTTTTATTGGCGGAAGGATATATATCACCCAGTTGTTTGAATAGTATTATGTAGATAAATCATTATTATTCAGTATGAGTGCATTTGTTTGACTTTAATTTAAATGTGGAAAATAATTGCCTTTCTCTGATGTGGCATGAACATAAACTATTCCATTATCTGACAGAGAATTCTTTTGAGTTTTATGATTCATGAAAATCAGTGGAAAGTAACATGTTCTATCTAAACTGTAGCAGACAGATATGAATATATAGCTTCAAAAAAGATAGCCACTTTACAATGAATGTTCAGTGATTTTAAATTAAAATGAATATAATCAAATGTGTTAGAAATTGTATTCCTCCCCCAAATAGTGAACAGAAGGTCTTTTAGACCCCATATACGCACAGTTTTTTTTTTTTAAAGACTAAATGGCCATGGTATGTTTTTTAAACAGGGCATGCTGCCGATAGTAGTTCTACAAGCGCTAGCATGCCCTGTCATTCATGGGCATGCTTGTGCCTGTAGTTCTACTACCTGCAGTATGCCCTGTCGAACGGGAGGTTTATTTATTTATTTGTTTACACATGGGCTGCGGCGGCGGGGCGG
>WWET01004891.1:28575-49334 GCA_011038615.1 Limnodynastes dumerilii
GTCGAGAGGTAAGGACAGGAGTGGAGACGGGTGCTGCAGCGTTACACACCACTAGGCGTCTGCGGTGGTGTGTAACACAAGTCTAATAGAAATGATACAGCAGGGGGCAGTGGAAAAGGTACCGCCCGAGGAAGATTTCAGGTTTTTTTTTCCAGATTCTTTGTGGTGAAAAATGCATCGGGAGGATTCCGAACAATATTAGATATTGAAAAAACAGTTCATTCAAGATGGAGTCCCTGAAATCTATCCTGCCAGATCTAGGGAGAGAGACCTGGATGACATCCATAGATCTAAAGGACGCGTACCTACATATTCCCATCCACCGTTACCTGAGGTTTTACGTGTTTGAGGAGAGCTTCTTATTTGTAGCCCTACCGTTCGGCCTAGCAAGTTCGCCCAGAACATTTACAAATACTTTGGTGGTATTGATTGCCAGGCTCAGGATGCAAAGCCTTATCTCGACGACATCTTGATCGCAGCGCCGTCACAAAGGCAAATTCAAAAGGATACGTTACTCCAAGTACTAGAACAACACAGCTGGATTGTCAACCACCGGAAAAGCCATCTCATGCTGACCAAGAGAATTACATATCTAGGAGTCATCACAGACACAAACTTAATGTTAGTGGCCCTGACAGAAGCCCGGATAAGCAATATAGTGCATCAATTGAGCCCGCAATTGAAGCTGAGATGGATCACCGCGGAACAGTGTATTAGGAACATTGGGTCTTATGTCCGAAGCATTAGATACCACTCAGTGGGCAAGACTGCACACAAGGTGGTTTCAGGCCTGTTTCCTGAGCCAGTGGAGCGGAAACAGCAAAAAATTGCAGCAAAGAATTTATTTGTCGGCCAAAGCAAGAGAAGACTTGATATGGTGGTTAGATATGACAAGGTTAAGGAACAGAAGAGTCTTCGACATTCCTCAAGCAGTGACAATACCTACAGATGCCTTCTCTTCAGGCTGGGGAGCTAACTACGGCCTAAACTACGCCCAAGGTATCTGGTCCACAAGGATGAGCAGCCTACACTCCAATCTATGGAAGATGAGGGCGGTGCTGCTGGCTTGTCATGCCTTTCAGAACAAACTTCGTCACAAGAATTTAATGACACAATCAGACAACAAGATGGTAGTGGCCTTCATCAACAAACAAGGCGGTACAAAGAGCAGAAGCAGGATGGAGGAGGCACGCCGGGTTTTTCAATGGGCAGAAACCCGCGTCATCAACATCTCGGCCATCTTTATAGCAGGCAAGGAAAATTTAGACGCAGATTTTCTTAGCAAGCACAGTGTCAGCTCAGGGGACTGGGAGCTAGAACACAGCGCGTTCCAAAGGGTCACAGAAGTTTGGGGTACTCCGCAAATAGATCTGACGGCAGACAAGTACAACAACAAGGTACCGCTTTACTTCTCCAGGTTCAAGGATCTGGGGGCCCTAGCCATAGATGTGCTGACGGCCCCATGGAATTGCGATCTGGCTTATGTGTTCCCTCCAGTCCCCCTAATCCCAAGGCTGCTAAAGAGAATACAGAGAGAGAAGGTGACAGTAATCGCCATAATACCCTTTTGGCCAAAAAGGCCTTGGTTCCCAAAGCTGTTGCAGCTAGTGGTGGAAGGTCAACAGGGACACTTCTAAGGCAAGGCGGGTTACTTCATCCCAACCCCAGTTCGTGGAGACTGATGGCCTGGCTGCTGAAGTAAAATACCTGAAGCAAAATGGGTTCTCAACCAAAGTTGTTAATACTCTACTACCTGCTCAGTGTATTAAAAGATTTTGAAAAGATTTATACACTGGTGTAGTGACAATAAAAAATTTCACACTCAAATATTGGTTATTCTGGAATTCCTGCAAGAAGGTCTAGATAAAGGGCTATCCACTAGCTCATTGAAGGTACAAGTCTCCGCTTTGAGAGCCATCATGGACCAAGACATTGCAAAGAACAAATATGTCTTTAGATTCATTTAGGCGGCAAAAAGAGTTAGGCCTACTTTTCGCCAGCCTGTTGCCCTTTGGGATCTTAACCTAGTCCTGGATGCCTTGATTCGAGTACCATTTGAGCCTCTGGAGGATTTTAGTCTGAAGTGGCTTACAGTTAAAATAGTATTCGGAACTTTAAGCCCTGTGGGTAGAGCAACCATTTCTAAAATTTTACAAAGACAAAGTCATACTTCAGACTAACCCTCAATTTCTCCCGAAAGTCATGTCTGCTTTCCATATAAATCAGGAGATCACCCTTCTATTCTTGTATCCTAATCCTAAGGGTATTAAAGAAGAAAACTTACACAAGTTAGACTTGGTAAGAGCCTTAAGAATTTATGTGGACAGAACGGAGTCCATAAGGTCCTCAAAACAATTGTTCGTTCTGATAGGAGGAAATGATAAAGGCAAGGCGGCCTCAAAAGCATCTATCGCTAGATGTATTAAATGCTGCATTAAAGAAGCATATCTGAAAAAAGGACGGTGTTTATAAAGACTCATTCTACGACATCAATTGCAACTTTGTGGGCTGAGAAGAAATTTGCTTCTATAGAATATTTATGCAAAGCGGCTGGTTGGGCCTCAGTCCATACCTTTTCAAGACATTATAGAGTAGACGTGGAGGCATCATCAGATGTGAAGTTTGGGAAAAAAGTCCTAAACGTGGCCACTAGTTAAAAATTATATATATGTGGTGTGTAGATGGCAGTGAACTTCCATGGTGTGTTGTGTTACATCCCTTATTCAGGGAAGCGTGGTGTGTTCACTCATGTTTTCAAGTTCACTCATGTTTTCAAGTCCCCTCCCCTCCTTTCTCACTGCTTGGGTATATGGCAAGATGGCAGGAAATGGCAGATTATTACCTGTTAATGTTGTTTCCTTGACTCCTCAATGGCAGCCCCTTGTTTCCCTCCCTTTGTCTATATCACTGTTTTGTTTTTCTTAACATATTATATCTTGAAGCTTGTGAAGTTGAAGACACTGAAGGCAGGAGGAAGTGTTGCTTATATACTGCCAGGTGTCTTTCTTTCCTGTGAGCCCAGGTGGGAAGGTCTTAACCCAGGTGGTCGGGGCTGCCATGGATGAGTCAAGGAAACAACATTAACAGGTAATAATCTGCCATTTCTTATGGCTGGCACGCCCCTTCGTGTGTTGTTTTGAAGCCGGTACACTCAAGGCTCATATGCTCTGAATTTCGTTGCGTAACATCTGCCGCGCACATGCACAGTAAGTACAAAAGTGTGCTTTCGCGCTTACGAAAAGCATAAAAACACAGGTGGGCGTAGGTCTGGATCTGCCCCAATGAATCAGTTCAAGGATCAAATTCATGATTATATGATATATTGAGATTAATGCTTTTTTGGGGAACTGAAATTATTTTAGAAGATATACATATCATATGGAGGTCAATACAATTTTGTAGTGTGCTTCAATTTAGTTAAGAAGAGTGGGTTTTGATTATTCATTTCACTCTTCTAGAAATTTGTAGGCACACATTATTTTACCTGTTAAGGGTTTAGTAATATACCTTCTAGGTGTGTGGAACGCGTTACAAGTCCTCGCTGCGATGTTACACATTGCAAAGGCATATCGAGGCATTATCGAGCTAAAAGCAATCGATATCCCAGCCAGTTCAGAACTGGCTGGGAGCAAACGGCCCTTTTGAAATAGGGCCATTCGCTACAGGGACCCACACCCTGTGGAATGTCTGCTGTGAACGTCTTTTTTTCAAAAGGGACGTTTTCTTCCAGCCAGTTGTGGCTGGGAAATTGATTGCTTTTGCCTATTTGATTTTCTTGTTTCTATATTTATGCATTCTAAGGTTTACTAAGTGTAGAAAGATAAACGTTCACTGTTTTAGTTGCTTATTTGAAGTACTTTGTATTTTTAGGGTTTTATGAATGGAGTTTTCATCTTTTTCTTATAAAGGATATCTGATTTATCAGTTACTACACAAATTTATTTATTTTATACATATATTTAGTCTTTTTTTTTTTTTGTTACTGATTTATATACACAAGGGATTTTCAATATTGATTCACTTTATTCTAAACCTCTTTAATAAAGTTATTTATTAATTGATTTAGACACTATTAGGAACATTCAATGCTAATTTATTCTATATTGCACTTTTGTTCGCACTTTGTTGTACAGAGTATTTTAATTTTTACACATAGACATTTGAATTGTTATCCCATCACCTCTATATAGACAAGGTTTAAAATATTTCGTTTTAGGGTCATTCCATGTCCGTTCAACCAGGGGTGTCCACCACCCATCTCAGATTTTTACAAAAATATTTTAGTTAAGAGGGGATGTCAAAAAGACAATTTCTACTAAATATCTCAACAGTTTAACCTCTAGTTTAATAAATATTGATTTTCAATGTATTAAATAATTTATTAATCGTCATATTTATTCCAGTTTATTTAAAGTATCACGGGTGTTTATTAAGGAATCACCTCAGATGTAGGACCCCTAAGGTAACTTTTTGTCCCGAATCCAAACAAAATGCAAATTACTGTATCTGACTTCCGTTTTGAGTTACAGTGAAAATACAAGCTTTTGGAACAGAATAAAAAATGCTAGGTTAAATTAATGTTAAAAATCCTAATTTATTTTAGGTGATTAACAAAGGTATACATTACCACCACAAAAAAAATCAGCATGGTACTGTTTCAGTGTGACGAAAAAAAATAATGAAGTTGACATTACTGTTGTAACACATTCATATTATACACAAGAAACCATGAAATTTAAAAACTATACTAAAAAAAGTGAGCAATCCTCCTATACAGAAACTGAAGGGAAGGTGATTCCCTTTCCTAACTGAAAGAGAGAGAGAATGAGACAATTTCATGGCAGCTGCTCCTCCAAAGTGCACATTTAGTAGTCCTTTAAATACTGACTGCCACAGTGGCACACACAGGGGGGTTTTGTGAGCAACCAGATTGAAAATAAAATTTTAAAAAAGTAAGAAAAGGAAAAAATAAAACATAAATAAAGCAAAATTTTGAAAAAGGAGCGTGGCTTTGCGGCCATGTGAGGCACACTGACACAGAGGGTAATTGTCCTGGCCTGTGCTGCAATAGGAAAGCAAGTGAGGGATGGTGAATGCGTCACAACAAATTTAACGGTGCTTATACACTAATAGAAGCTCTGGTCCATTGTATAATGTGCTTTACTAATGCATTGTATACTGCTAATGCTATTGCTTCAATGTAAAACTACTATTTTAATGTGTGAAAGAAGTAAATTATAAATTGCTTAAAAAAATATCAAAAACAAGACTTGTTACAGCCAATATCCAATGCAACTCCTTAATGTACATTTATTTTATTTTTATTATTTTCAAATCTACATTATAAACTTCCTGCTTTCACAGAGAACGTTAATGGACGTCTTACAGGTCTTGTCAGTCAGATAGTATGACCATATTATCAGTATTGTCATTTCACATATGTTTTTTTTTTTTTTTTTTTATAACGGTGCCATCATATTAAGTAGCTCTTTACAACTTTAAACAGGCCTTCGTCCTCTGTGGCATTACAGTCTAATTGCTCAAGATACACACACTCACAGTTTTGCCCCGTGCGGCATGACAGTGGGGGCAGGAGCAGAGCTTGGGCGAGATGGGGCGGAGCTTATTTGTCCCGTTTTCGGGTTCCAAAATGTTGGCAGCTATGCTAATATACCCCACATGTATTACATGCATTGTAAACCCCCCTTTCAAAATCCTGCATTTGTCACTTTGCAATATCACTATCTACTCAAAAAACACTGGATTACATTACTGGAACTATTTTACAGATGAAGAAAAAGAACTTTTGATTCTGAGAACTGAAGTTTCAAAGGCAAAAGGCAAAGTTTCTGCCATGACTTAATACCACCATGAAATTGCCATCATTTTCTTTGGCCAACTTCAGTTTGACACAACTCTTAACCTTTTTCTGGCTCCTTTTTTGTGAGACAAGAAGGGATTACAGCATGTTTTCTGACATTTTTCATAGTGTAACAGCAGTACCTTTTCGTGATGGTAGAAGACTGAGGTTCCAGAATCACAGATTGCTACCTTTGAAACTTTAGTTCTCAGAATCAAAAGTTCTTTTTCTTCATCTGTAAAGTGGTTCCAGCTATGTAATCCAGTGGTTTTTGAGTAGATAGTGATATGGCAGTCAGTATTTAAAGGACTACCAAATGTGCACTTTGGAGAAGCAGCTGCCATGATTGACTCTCTCTCACTTTTTCTGTCAGTTTCAGTTTGGAAAGGGAATCCACTCCACATCAGTTTCTGTTAAGTTTCAGTTTCTGTATAGGAAGATTGCACACTCTTTTAGTATAGTTTTTAAATTTCATGGTTTCTTGTGTAAATTATGAATGTGTTACAACAGTAATCAAATGTCAACTTCATGTTTTTTTTTTCTTCACTATGAAACAGAGTACCATGCTGATTTGTGGTGGTAATGTATACCTTTGTTAAGCACCTAAAATAAATTGGGATTTTTAACGCTTATTTAACCTAGCGTTTTTAATTCTGTTCCAAAAGCTTGTATTTTCACTGTAACTCGAAATGGAAGTCAGATACAGTAATTTGGTTTGGATTTTTGGATTCGGGATGAAAAGTTACTTTAGGGGTCCAACTTCTGTGGTAATTCCTTAATAAACACCCATGATACTTCAAATAAACTGGAATAAATAAGCCGCAATTAATAAATAATTTAATACATTGAAAATATTTATTAAATTAAAGGTCAAACTGTTGAGATATTTGGTAGAAATTGTATTTTGACATCCTCTCAACTAAAATATTTTCGTAAAAATCTGAGATGTGTGGTGGACATTTCATTTTTTTTTGGGTGATCTGATGTGGAATAACCTTTTAGCACTTTTATACTAATTAATTTATCGTTTGAATTTTATTTTTTGAACTTTAATACTTTATAACTTTTAGTACTTGATAAACTGCTTAAAAACCATATTGAATGTGTAAATTGCTTGTATTTACCTAACTGATGGTTTCCCTTTTTCTGTAGTGATGGATAAGACCACAGCTGAAGGCAGAACTGCAGGAGACATTGCAAAAGTCGTCTTTAGTGCTGTAGGTGAAAGGAGTAATGAGGTTCTTGTGGCTGGACTGGTTCCGACTTTGGCTGTATACCTGAGGGCTCTAGCCCCAAAAATATTCTTCTCTCTCATGTCAGCAAGAGCTAAAAAGGAAAGAAAACTGAAGGATGCATAAATCCAGCACGCTCCTGGATAAAACAAGATTCAAAAATTCATTGTAACAGAGGAAAACCATATAATGTTATACATTGTTGTTTTTCCATGAGATAAATAGAGCTTACTGTCTTTAAATCTTTACAACCTTTTGTTAAGAAGTAACTTGTTTAGGTCTCTTTCAGCAGCTAAATAAATCTACAGTGGCTGTTTTAATGTACATAATTTAACTTCTATAGCTCTGAAGTGCTCAGTAGAAAAAAATAATAATTTTATACTGGACCTCAAAGTGTGTTTATCTTTCACTATACTTTGAGTCTCATACTGATACCACAGTATAGCAAACAGTTCTTTTAACTAATGCTACACTAAATGGACAAACGTATCCAGACGCCTGACCAACAGGGACTGTAATGACATTGTATTCAAATACATATATTTTAATATGTAGCTGGTCCCCCTTTTGCAGTTAGAACAGCTTCCACTTTTCTTGGGAGGCTTTCCACAAATTTGTGCCTGTTCATTTTGTAGAGCATTTATGAGGTCAGGCAATGATGGTGGACGAAAAGGCCTGGCTCGCAGTCTCCATTCCAGTTCATCCCAAAGGTGCTCAATGGGGTTGAGGACAGGGATCTATACAGGACAGTCAAGTTGTTCCAATCTGAACTCCTCAAACCATGTCTTTATAGTCTTTGCTTTGTGCACTGGGGCTCAGTCTTGTAGGAATATAAAAAGGCCTTCCAATTTTTGCCACAAAGTTGGAAGCATAACATTGTCTAAAATGACTTGGTATGCTGAAGCATTAAAATTTCCCTTCACTGGAGATAAGGGGACAAGCTCAAACCCTGAAAAACAGCCCCATACCATTATCCCTCCTGCACTATACTTCACAGTTGTCATAATGCAGTCAGCCAGGTAATGATTTCCTGGCATTTGCCAAACCCAGACTCATGTATCTGACTGCCAAATAGAGAAGCATGATTCATCACTCCACAGAACACATTTCCACTGCTCCACAGTCAAGTGTGGGTGTGCTTTACACCACTCCATCTGACGCATTGGACTCGGTGATGTAAGGCTTGCATGCAGCTGCTCGGCCATAGTTAGGGGCTGTTAAATAAATAACGTTTCTGCTCCTTGCCATTCAGTTTTCAGCACAAAACTTCCCCTATAAGAAGTAGGAGTAGGAGCTGAGATTTCAGGTGAATTCTATTAAATTCAGTGGACCGGATCCAGTATTCCGTCAAGTGGGCATTTTCCAAGCCTTTGGATTGGAAAATGTCTGCTTTCGTGATGTGTGTATGTGCACACATCTAAGTGCCCCAATCAGTATACAAATCCACTTAATACGGACTTTCCACTTTAGATGCTTTTGAGCAGGTCGCACTTGCGAGTGGGAGGGGTTTAGTGTTTCAATGTACAATAGAGGTAGGGACGACTGTTCCAAACTTGGCGATGGCTCAGAAAGCTTATGGTAGGGTCCTTATGTTAGTTGTCTGTGTGAGTTATTTCCCAGGCACTCTTATAGATGGGTGGATACAGCAGAGAATCTACATCTTATGATGCGGTCCACTGTTATTTGAATTTAGGATTATGTGTAATAGACTGTTAAATGTGTGTGCTTGTGAATTATTGGGGTCTCAATAACTTAGAAAAGTTTTGATGACACTTTATTTACATTGATTTTAAATATGCTATTAATAGAAAAAAAAATCTTTCCGTCTATGGAACTTTTATCAGTTACTGACAAATGGAGGAAAAATTGTGTATTTGTGTGGTTGTCATATACTTACTGGTAAATATACAGTATAATTATATGAGGAAGTAGTTATTCAGCCTATACTGGTTTAAAAAGCCCCTTTAAAGTGATCCATTGTAAATGTAAAATTATTAAATAGAAGTACATGCAACCCTCCATTTTTCAGTAGAGATGAACGGAATGCTGATATTTTACCCAACACTGGATGACAATCCCTATTCAATACATCTGCATAGTGATCCAGCTTCAGGTAACTGATGTATCAGGTATAAATCACCTCTTGGCTATATATGGTGGAGGTTTCTTGTCAAGGGTGTGGTTGTCCATGAATGGAACACATTTTAAAAACTAACTTAAGCAGGTGCTGCACTGTGCTTTTGACATTTTATATACATCCTTATATATCCTTGTGAGTGTTCTGTTTTGGTACAAATTCTTTATTTGTATAAAGAACAGTACACGGTACAGGCAATGGGTACAGAACAAATAGCAACTGACAGTCTTAGATAACAGTCGATCCAATAACTATTATCTGATAGCCAGGGAGTGAGTAAAGTTAGGGAAAGGGAGTGTTAGCCAGGTTGAAGACGCAAACTCACTCAAGGGGGGGTCTGAGGCATATGTAGAAATGTGGAGGCTTTGGGGGAATCAAACAATCAAAATCAAACAAGCCAATGGTACCAAGTGGCCTGGTGACTAGAGCCACTGATGGTGGAGACAGGCTGCAGGACACTGGCAAGTCGTGGTCCCCAATGGACACCTTCTGTGCGTGGGGTAAGAACTCTGAGACACATCACAACGACAGACAGTGCAACAAACAAAGGCTGACACTCGCTCAAGATCACAAGAAAACAAGCTCTATCAGACAGAGGCAAGGAGCAAGGGAAGGGTAGGAGCACAGAAGACATCAAGTGCCAGAATGAGGAATGGGCACTCAAAAATCACAAGAGATAGCTAGCAAGAGATGAGAGGAGAAAAAGAAAGAAGCACAGAGCAGCAGACGCTATATCCGGTAGGGCTGGCATGCACCCTCCGGTCTGTTTACAGGGAAGGCTGGTCAATCAGAAGGCAGGACCAGGACCTATTAGGCACTTGTCCCAGCTGTAATGTGGCAGCCGGGACCAATGAAGACAGTGTGCCGCCAGGAGAGGAAGGAGAAGCGTTCGGGCTGCCCAGCAACCAGAACAGAAAACCAAAGGGAGCTGGGCGGCCAGGAGAGGGAGGTGTGCGGTGCAGATTTTGGTTAATTTGTATGCCGCCCGTCCAAGGCCAGAGGAAGATGGCGACGGAGGAACGGGGAGCGGGAAAGTGCGTTACATGCCAGATCTGCGGCATGTAACAGTACCCCCCCACACACACCTTGATGAGGGGTCTTAACACCCCTAGGACCAGGCTTGTTAGGGAATTTCTTATGGCATGGATGTTCTTGGTTGGTACCCATTCCCTTTCTTCTGGGCCATACCCCTTCCAATGGACCAGATATTGGATCTGACCACAATGTCACGGTCTGTGGTGACTTACCTTGTCAGGAGTCATCTGTCAGCAGTTTTCCCCGGTCATACCCGCTATCCAGCCTTCCAGAGGTGCCATTCCCAATAGTGGCAGCCTCCTGCACAGTCTCCATTAAAGCACGTGTGCTTGTTTGTGTCTGGGATTAGGTATCTGATCAACTATCCTCTGCTGCATGGGTGTTGCCATCTTGCCTCCTGTCAGGTGATCCCCAGCAGCCACTCAGATGCTCCTCTGCGCGCACATGATTACTCCAGCCAATCTATGCACTGGGCGGGCTATTTAAACCCTGTGCACAGTCCATGCATTGCCAGAACAACTCGTTCATTCAAGGTGCCTGGCTGTCTTGATATTGCATCCTGACTCCTGATTCTGGTCATCTGATCCAGGTTACCCTGAATCCTGACCTGTCTGCCTTGCTTTGCTGCACCACTGATCCCAGCATTACCTGCATCTCTGCTCCTGCATTACTGCAACCCTGACCTTGCAACCCTGATCCTGACCTGTCTGCCTTACATTGCTGCACCACTGATCCCAGCATTATCTGCATCTCTGCTCCTGCATTACTGCAACCCTGATCTTGCAAACCTGATCCTGCAATCCTGACCTGTCTGCCTTACATTGCTGCACCACTGATCCCAGCATTATCTGCATCTCTGCTCCTGCATTACTGTAACCCTGATCTTGCAAACCTGATCCTGCAATCCTGACCTGTCTGCCTTGCATTGCTGCACCACTGATCCCAGCATTATCTGCATCTCTGCTCCTGCATTACTGCAACCCTTATCTTGCAAGTAATGTAAGATTATGCATTTAGGGATCAAAAACAAGCATGCAATCTATAAATTAAATGGGGTAAATTTAGGAGAATCTTTAATGGAGAAGGATTTGGGAGTGCTTGTGGACAATAGACTTAGCAATAGTGCTCAATGCCAAGCAGCAGCTGCAAGGGCCAATAAAGTATTAGCATGCATAAAAAGGGGAATAGATGCAAGGGAAGACTGTGTAATTTTGCCACTATATAAATCATTGGTGAGGCCTCATCTAGAATATGCAGTTCAGTTCTGGGCACCAATCCATATATACAAGTCTCTCAAGCTGCATAGAGTCTCATATATGCTGGGACTGATTTTTTTTGTCAACATTACAACTCTACATATAGGTGGCTGTCCTCGGACATTATATGAATTATTTCAAGAGTATTGTGCTTATATCTATCAAATTGCTTGTCATAGAGTTGCATATACCTTTTTATAATTATTATTTTTATTGATGTTATTTGATTAATACAATTTTAGAACTGATTACCTGTCGAGACTCCCATAAGGTTATTTCTAGCGCTCCCTCCTCTTTGTCTTTTGTATTTGTTTTTAACAGACTGGCAGTGTCTGCTTGGTGGTAAGCACTCTGAAATTAACCAAATTATATTGTCTAAACAACCCGCATAGCTCGAGTCTAATCTTTCCTATTATATTAATATATTGTATATCGGAATGATCCTTAATACGAAGCTTTAATCTGTTATTCAAGGCATTTTTTTGGATTATGTTTCTCACTTTGAGTGACACTATGACCCAGGGTGCAATTAGATTCTATTGTGCAGCGGGTCAGTGTATGGAGTTTTTTCGCTTTCAAAATAATTATAGAATCATGTATTTTGGAGTTTACATTTTGCCTTTTTGTAACAAAAGCGACAGCCTTTTAGAACATCTATTAACATGTACCGTTTTTTGTTTTTTTCTTTTTTTATCGTTTGATCTCTAATTACTGTTTTCTTTCCTTGACTTGTTCTCACAGGTGTGTGCGCCAAGCTTATTGGTCTATGAGATTACTTACCAGTATATAAAAACTCCCCTTCCGTCTTGACTGCACACCCTCCCCCCTGAAGAAGCACAGCAAAACGAGCGTGGGGACTCTTTTCTAAATCAGCTGCTCTCTGTGCACCGGGAGCCGCTCATCTGTTGTCTGTGATTTGCCTGCCTGTTCGCCCGCTACTCATTATTAGATCAGTGTAGGGTCAAATTTCGTGCCCGTGAGCGGGCAAAGTGCAGCCGTGAGGCTGCTAGTCTCCTATTTCAGGGATAGCCTCCGGATGTTAGTTTAGGCTGCCGATGCAGTGCTCATTTGGCTCACTCTGTCATCCATCATTAGATTACCGGCTGAGTATCTATCTTTTGTATATATAATAGTGAACTATCTGTTTCATATATAACTTGTTCGGTTTGCTGTTATCTTCTCTAATTGTTGGGACCACTGTTTAATCTGTATATTTCGCTGGATGGTGTCTAGTTTTTAATTACATGTCTATTTATGTGATACAATAAAAATGTTTTTTTATATGGCAGTAAGTAACGTGTAGAGGTCTTTTCTATCTGGGTGTGCACTATTAAAAGTTGCTGCTTTCTTTCCTAATTGGTGGAAAAAATTTTGTATATGATTACAATGGGGTAGATCCTGAACAACGTTTGCATTACGTTTGTTCGCGTAGCGAATTTTCGCGTACGTAAATTCGCACCGCTACCCTTAACACACCCCCTGCACGGACTTTTGTATATGATTACAATATTAGCAACTTATGTGTTACCTCAACAATGAAAGGGAGACCTGGATTTGGATGATGTAGCACTGAAGCGATAGTAAAGTCCTTTTTTAGAGCAGAGAAAGAGTCCTTTGCCTTCTTGAACCACTTGGCCAGGATCAGTCCCCTTTTTGGTTAGATCGGAAATGGGATACACCAGAACTGAATAACCTTGGACGAAGCGTCGATAATAATTACCGAATCCCATGAAGCGTTGAATGGCTTTTAGGTTAGAGGTTTCTAACTTTGTCAGGGTCCATGGAAAATCCTTCTGGGGTAATGACAGCCCAAGAAAATGACTTTTGTTATCTCAAGTTGACATTTTTCCTGTTTGGCTAAAAGGTTGTTTTCTCTGAACTTGGAGTGAACTTGGCATACGTGAGAACGATGTTCCTCTAGGGAAGATGAATAGATAAGAATGTCATCGAGGTATACTACCACAAATCTGATAAGGAAATAAAACATCATTAATGAGATCCTAATACACAGCAGGAGCTTTACAAAATCTAAATGGCATAACGAGGTACTCATAATGACCCAGTTGGTTATTAAATGCTGTTTTCCACTCGTTGCCATCATGAATTCGGATCAAATTATACACTCCTTTGAGCTCATCAAACAAGTCAGAGATAAGAGGTATGGGGGTAAGTGTATCACAGTGATTTTATTAAGAGCCCTGTAATTTATACATGGTCCTAAATTCCTGCTCCTTTTTTTTGCCATGAAGAAGCCTGCGCCAACTGGGGATTTAGAGGGCCGAATAAATCCTTTCTGGAGGTTCTCCTGAATGTATTCATTCATGACTTTGGACACAGGACAAGAGGAGAGAGAGTATAGCCTACTCTTGGGTAGCTTAGCTTCCAGAACCAGATTTATTGCACATTCATAAGGATGATAAGGTGGAAGAGAGTCGGCATTGCTCTTACTGAAAACATAAATAAAGTCTGCATACTGGGGCGGTAGACAACTTTCGGTAGTGGTGGCACACAGAAGGGGAACCTTGAGACAAGACAAGCAACTCTCCTTATTCCAACGACTAGTTTCGTCCTTTCCCGAGTCAATAACAGGATTGTGTTTACTGAGCCAAGGATGTCCCAGAATCACAGGAGCCGAGTGACAGTCGATAAGTAAGAACTCCAATTCTTCCACATGACCAATACCCACTGTTAAATGAATAGGAAACAACAGCTTGGTGATTATTCCCTCAGAGAAAGGTTTGCTATCCAAGCCGCAGGCCAAAATAGGAGAGAGTTCACGGACAGGATTACCGAGAGAGCGTGCCAGAGAACCAAGAGATTTCCCCTACACCTCTATCCACAAAGGCAGTTACATCATAACTGTGTCCCTTGAATGAGAATTTGGCAGGCACAATTAGAGAGTTTTTAGAAGAGATTAAACTTAAACGCAGATGGACCACTTCCAAATCCACTGGGTTTAGGCGTTTCCCGAGGGGGACTTCTTCTTCGGGCATTGATCCACCATGTGGGCTTCACCTCCACAATATAAACACAATTCCAAGGTACGGCATCTATTCTTCTCTTGCCTGGTGAGGCGAAAAGTACCAATCTGTATTGGTTCCTCTTCCGAAGGTGATCCTAAGAATGCAGGATCTACAGAATAATTCAGGGTAGCTCCCCTCTCCAGACGTCTCTCCTTCAGGCGGTGGTCAATTTTGATCACAAGCAACATCAGTTCTTCCAAGGAAGTGGTAGTTGGATACTGCACTAGTGCACCTTTAATTGATTCAGTCAAACCAGACCTGAATTTGCTGCGGAGAGCCGGATTGTTCCATTGGAAGAGGGTTGCCCAACGTCTGAATTCAGAAGAATATTCTTCCGCCATTCTTCTCTCTTGCTTAAGAGACCGAAGTTGAGCCTCATCAGTGGTGACCTGATCAGGGTCTTACTAGAGCAGACCCAGAGCCTTGAAGAACTCCTCCACACTTTAGCGAGTGGGATGATCTGGTGGCAAGCTAAAGGCCCACAACTGAGGGTCTCCTTAGAGAAGAAAGATTATAAGACCAACACGCTGTAGCACACTGCCAGAGGCGTTAGGGCGAAGCTGACTGACTTGAACTGACTGAACTTGCTTCTATTCCCAGATCAAGAAGATTTATTTTAATGTCTGTGACTTGACCTACAGGTCCTTGTGGAGGATTGGCTGGGAGGTTTTGTATTGCAATGGCTCCCTCCTGGCTTGGACCATCTGTCCCATATTTGACACCTGGGTAATGTGTGTTGATTGCAGTACTCTGCTCCATAATGAACGTATATTTTGTGGCTGGTTATAATGTTAGGAGAATTCTCACCAGGGCGCAGAGTCTAACCAGAGCCTAGTGTTCACTGGAGCCTCTGATGGTGGGGACAGGCTGGGCCGCAGTAAACTGGCGGGTCGCAGTCCCCGATGGACACCTCCTATGTGTGAGGGTAAGAACACTGAGACACACAGAGGGAAAATACCCAACGACAGACAGACCATAAACAAGGGCTGACACTCACTCAAGCACACAAGAAAACAAACACTATCAGACAGAGGTAAGGAGCACAAAATACACAATGGGCAGAATGAGCAATGGGCACTCAAAAATCATAAGAGATAGCTAGCAAGAGAAGAAATGTGAGCAGATAAAGAAAGAAGCACGGGGCAGCAGACACTATATCCGGCAGGGCTGGCATGCACCCTCCGGTCTGTTTACAGGGAAGGCTGGTCAATCAGAAGGCAGGACCAGGACCTATTAGGCACTTGTCCCATTTGTAATGCGGCAACCGGGACCAATGAAGACAGCACGCCCTCAGGAGAGGAAGGAGAAGACTTCTGGCTGACTAGCAGCCTGAACAAAAGACCAATGGAAGCCAGGCGGCCAGGAGAGAGAGGTGTGCGGGGTCGCATATGGCTAATTTACGGAATGAACGGATGGCATGCAGGGAGAGAACATGCTGGCCGGAGGAAGTTGGCGCCAGAAGAACGGGGAGCAGGTAAGTGCGTTACATGCTGGATCTGCAGCATATAACAGATTCATGGTCTTATTCTAAATATTATCATGTATACCCGGTTTTTAAAGGGTCTTTTCATTTTGCCCACGTATTTAAGACTGCAGCCACACTCAAGTAAGTAAATCACGTATGTGCTTTTACAATTCAGATAAATTCTTATTGTGTATAATTTATCTGTCCCTTCCAACATTTTCTTTTCAGGATGAGCATGCTTGCATACCTTACAACTTCCATGGGAAGAATCCCAAGGGTTTTGGCAACAAGGATTGTTGGGGATTCAGGTCACCGCAATCAGATACAGGACTTGACTGTCTTTGCTATTCTAAAATAGATCTCAGGTTTGTCAGGGAGTATTGGTCTCAAAACTGGATCCATACAGTGAGCCCAGAAAGTATTCATGGCGCTTCACTTTTTCAACATTTTTTATGTTACAGCCTTATTTCAAAATGCAATGTATCGAATCCTGGCGCTTAAAGGAGAAAAAGCTGCTGTTTGGGGGGAAATTGCAATACCCCCTAAATACAAAGGTAAAAAAGAAAAGGAAACAGCGCTAAATAAAATTATAATAAAATTCCTAATGCTGGTTCTGTTGAAATAAAACAAAACAAAAAACGGCAACCTAGAGTAAAAAGTAACACATTTATTATACCATAAAAATAAATATAAAAATAAATGGAAGTGGATTAGACATCAATAATTGCACTCTAAAATTGAACAAGTTGTATAAAATAAATGGGTACGTTGATGTAATACAATTGTAATTGCTGACAAGCTAGGCAGTTATTTGTATTGCGATTTAAATAGTGCAATTTTCACCCAATTATATCGCAAAAGGTTTGGGTAGCTGTCAAGTGACAGGGAAGGAGAAGAAAAGGTATTACCCGAGCCTCGGGACGTTGATAATTGGTGTCCAGACTTCACTGTACGATTAGCAGATCTTTAGATAATATTCTCGGTGGCCACCATCCGTAATATCTGGTAATCAGATCCACAATAGTTGTAGTCTCTTAGCTGTCACAGACCTGCAGCGCTTGGCTGCAAGTACACGCTCCTTCCTCCGTTTGTTCTCCGGTCTCCAATTGCCTCTAGCCCAGCAGTTAAAGTGACGAGTGCCCGTAATCAAATAGTGCAGGTCCAACTTCCACAAATAGAATTTTCACAAAGGTAGTCTCGCTTACGCGTTTCGTCTGATCCTGCAGACTTTTTCAAAGCTATACAGTTCTCATCTAGGGTACCGTATAAATGGAGGGATCTCAGCTGTGGCATAATTAATCAGTATCGCTGTTCACCTCCCACTCAAACCTTGCCAAAACCATTTTATCTCTCTTGGTGTGTTCAACATGTTGTACCAAATAGAAAAAGGACTAATATATACATTAAACAAATGATATTTACCAATTTAACAAACAACTCTCAGTTGCCGTTTTATATTTTGCATTTCTAATAAAATACATACATAACCAATCTTTCAAAGGGAGTTCACGTAGTAGGAGCACTACTCTAAGGTATTTAAAGGGACATAGTCCCAATAGAGAATAAACTAAGTTACTCACAATAATACATGTCAGTCTCAGATTGCAAATACTGTTTAACCCCCTTGTTAAATGGTGAGCCGTTAATACAAATGTATTTTTATTTATTTATTTCCAATTAGACATGATATTATTATGCAAAGAGGAAATATATCAAAATCCTTTTGTTTTGTTTTATTTCAACAGAACATTGAGGAATTTTATTATAATTTTATTTAGCGCTGCTTATTTCAAAATGGAATAAATACATTTTTTCCCTCAAACTTCTACACACAATACCCCATAATGAAAATATTACATTTTTACAAATAAACTAAGAAATCACACGTACATAAGTATTCACAGTCTATGCCATGAAGCTCAAAATTGAGTTCAGGTGCATCCTGTTTCCATTGATCATCTTTGAGAATGTTCCTACAGCTTAATTGGAGTCCATCTGTGGTAAATTCTGTTGATTGAACATGATTTGTAAGGCACACACCTGTATAAGATATATAAGATCCCACACTTGACAGTGCATGTCAGAGCACAAACCAAGCATTAGGTCAAAGGAATTGTCTGTAGACCTCCAAAATAGAATTGTGTTGAGGCACAAATCTGGGGAAGGGTATAAAAAAATATTTGCTGTTTTGAAGGTCCCAATGATTACAGTGGCCTCCATCATCCATAAATGGAAAAAGTTTGGAACCACCAAACCTGCTCCAGAGCGCTCTTGACATCAGACTGGGGCGACGGTTCTCCTTTAGCAGGACAACGCCCCTTAACACACACACAAGATATCAAAGGAGTGGCTTCAGGACAACTTTGTGAATGTCCTTGAGTGTCCCAGCCAGAGCCCAGACTTGAGACTTGAATCCAATTGAACATCTCTGTAGAGATCTGAAAATGGCTGTGCACCGACGCTTCCCATCCAACATGATGGAGCTTGAGAAGTGCTGCAAAAAGGAATGGGTGAAACTGCCCAAAGATAGACGTGAAAAGAAACTAAATTTAGGTATAATAAAAAAAATCTATGTATAAATTCACCTTAGCAACCAAGTAGTGAAGAACTGATTTTTAATATACAAAAACAAATATGCATAAATAAAATAAATAAATAAATAGCTGCTATAAGTTAAAAGAGCCTATATAATTGCAATGGACTGTGTATTGCACTGGAAAGGTCCAAAATAGAGTGAATGCGCAGTATATTAGATCTATTCTCAGTATTTAGTAATATGAGAATAAAAAATCGTTTGTGACATGTAATGGTTGTCACTGAAAGCTTTTAATTCAGCAATATTTCAGTCGCTATAATTCCCACAAAGATAGAAAACTGTAAAGTGTGCGTGGAGATATCAATTATGCGTTCCTGGAACTTGGAAATAATGCGAGTCTGTAAATTCACAATATAAATGGCTCTTCAGATATTTAGCCAGGGAGAGAAGTGATACTCACGGCCAGGAGATGATGTTTTAGCAGGCTAGACCGCAGTATAATTGACTGTTACCTGGCCGCGGTCTAGCAGTCCGTAGCCCAGCAGCTGCCGGGTATTTCCGTCAGTATACTCCCCACACGATAACAGCAGCGCTACACTTACGTGCCAGTGTTAATTCATAGCTCACGGCTAAGAGATGGTGTTTAGAGGCAAGTCTGTGGTGCAAATTACTATCACCTGGCCGCAGAGTAGTGGTGTATATCTCAGCAGCTGCCGGGTTTTCCATTAATGTGCTCCACTCACAGTCACCAACAGTAGACATTCCAGAACTAGTGGGTAGATATAAGGTGAAATAGTGCAGTCGAAGTTAATGGCTCAAATAAAATCCTCCAAGAGTGAGAATAGCAGCAACATATAATAACAGCGATGAAATCTTTTCCCTTACGCGTTTCGTCACACCCTGGGACTTTCTCAAAGTATGAAACAACAGTGGTCTAGAGTCTTCTTTTAAGAGTCTAAACACAGGTGGTTACCATAATTAAAACAAATACTTATCCGTGTTTTTGGGAGGTGACCACTAAAATACAAAACTCATGCTGTTTAAAATCAAAGAACTAAGCTACTTGGTTGCTACAAAAACAAAAATAAATAACATAAATATACAATTGATACATTATAACCAGACAATAATGTTCATATACATTATTCAGGAGGTCTATCACAATCTCCAGCAATGTATTCACATATATAAGTTCTCATCTATATGTATGTATTCAGTCTTATGTATACAACATAATTCCATATAACCATCTGCATAATAATAATAAAGTAAGTAATCTTTCAAATAAATAAATCAAGAGATATTATATAAATAAGTAATTAATAAAATAAACAAAAATAAGTAAATATAAATCCATATACATAGGAATAAGACTAAATATGCATATGAGGGCAAAGATGTATTAACATTGGACGGAAAACCGATGCACAAATAGAATGGATAGAATTCCTCAAATATATAAGAAATAAAAAAGAATATCATGAAAAAAGAAAAATAATAACTAATACTAAAAGAATATAAAAAATATGTTTATATGAGGGAATCATATGTAAAATATGAAACCCTGCACAGGCTATAATCTCAGACAAAAGGACCTCCTTAATGGGAGGGTGCAAACCACAGCATAAAAATATATATAAGTATCATTCCACTGTAGTCTGTGTCCAGCGAGAATATATGTATGCCTTTATTTGTGGTAATGTTGATCATTGCGTTCTGGTTTTCCCAGCATGTGGTGTCATTTAGTGTCTTTAGTGTTCCTATTGCCTGTTTAAATATAATGCACATTTTGAATTTCCTCATATGTATAGGCTATTAGACTTGATATTATAAAATCATGTTTCTGTTTTTCATGTTTGTTTTTTGTTTACTTATGCCCTTAGTATCGGAGGTCTCCAGGTGTGCTTTGATTACACCAATACACGTCATGTGATTGGACAACAGCACTATAAAAACACTTACCTGTTCACCTGGCACTTCACTGCAGCCTTGACGAAGCCTGTTCATCGGCGAAACGCGCGTCGGGGATCAGGCGCCTCCTCCGAGTGCACCGGCGGGGGTGCTTTTTGAACTCCGTTTGTGTAAGATGACTCATTGCTGGGACTGTTTTTTGGTAATCTAGCATAGGTACAGGGACAGATACGAGCCTCAGTAGAGGCGAAGTGCTGGCCGTGAGGCCGCTAGTTTTCCCTGGCTAGGGCTATAATTTTGTAAT
>WWET01004891.1:54009-66399 GCA_011038615.1 Limnodynastes dumerilii
ATATATATATATGAGTAGGAGAGTGTAATGTGTGGAGAGGGATATATGTATGAGCAGGAGAGTGTAATGTGTGGAGAGGGGGAGTTATATATATATATGAGTAGGAGAGTGTAATGTGTGGAGAGGGATATATGTATGAGCAGGAGAGTGTAATGTGTGGAGAGGGAGATATATATATATGTAGGAGAGTGTAATGTGTGGAGAGGGAGATATATATATATGTAGGAGAGTGTAATGTGTGGAGAGGGAGATATATATATATGTAGGAGAGTGTAATGTGTGGAGAGGGAGATATATATATATGTAGGAGAGTGTAATGTGTGGAGAGGGAGATATATATATATGTAGGAGAGTGTAATGTGTGGAGAGGGAGATATATATATATGTAGGAGAGTGTAATGTGTGGAGAGGGATATATGTATGAGCAGGAGAGTGTAATGTGTGGAGAGGGAGATATATATATGAGCAGGAGAGTGTAATGTGTGGAGAGGGAGATATATATATGAGCCGGAGAGTGTAATGTGTGGAAAGGGATATATATATGAGCAGGAGAGTGTAATGTGTGGAAAGGGATATATATATATTTTGGACCTTTCCAGTGCAATATACAGTCCAGTGCAATTATATAGGCTCTTTTAACTTATAGCAGCTATTTATTTATTTCTTTTCTTTATGCATATTTGTTTTTGTATATTAAAAATCAGTTCTTCACTACTTGGTTGCTAAGGTGAATTTATACATTGATTTTTTTTTTTTATTATACCTAAATTTTGTTTCTTTTCGCCATGTTCTTTGTTTAATTGGTTTTGCTTTGGGGAATCTGCATAGTGCCCCCTCACAGCTTGAACTCCGCGCCGGAGTTCCCCCTTTTTTTCTTTTCCAAAGATAGATGTGCCAAACTTGTGACATCATATTCAAAAAGATTTGAGGCTGTAATTGCTGCCAAAGGTGCATCAACAAAGTATTGAGCAAAGGCTGTGAATACTTATGTACGTGTATTTTCTTGTTTTTTTTATTTTTAATAAATTAGCAAAAATCTCCCCCAAATTTTTTTTCACATTGTCATTATGGGGTATTGTGTGTAAAATTTTGAGGGGAAAAATAAATGTATTCCATTTTGGAATAAGGCTGTAATAACAAAATGTGGAAAAAAGTGATGCACTGTATTTAGTATTTCTCCTTGTTTACCTATAATCCTTTTGATACTTTTTTCCTCTTTATCATACATCATCACAAAGCAGCATACATGTTTATTTTCCGATTTATTTTCATAAGACAATAGGGATTCCCTCTCCCATTGTCTTGCTTTTTTGCACCCTCATAATACTAGGTCTCTTGAATAGTTTCCTTCATGAAACATAGTTTTAAAGATTTTTAGAGAACCCATCATATTTTTACTCTTTGAGCAATTTCTTGGCAACCTAGTAAACTTTGAAATAGGAATATTTTGTTTCCACTTATTTAAGTGGCAACTGCCAGACACTACGTAATAGATAACTATTAGAGTTAACCTCTCTCAAAAAGGTATAAGTTTCGACACCAATGATGTCACATAGGGGCGGGACCACACAGATGTGACTCAGACCCCTGCTGATGGCAGCCCTGCACTCCCACATGGCAGCATGCTGGTGAGGCATACAGAGTTTCCATAACCAGCTTTCTTCCTTCCTGCTGGGTCAGGTTTCTATTCCGTTTTGTTCAGTAGGAGCCATGGTTACATCCAGATAAATGATGTGGCTGCTCATCTTAATTTATAGACCAAGGATGGTTCCTATTGACTGGCATGTATGCGTTATTTTAAGCTGCCCTTGCATTCCACACTGCTGTTTGTGTTTGCGATTCTTACAGTAATAGAGTTTCATTATATATGACTGTCGAATAGTATTGTGTTGTAAACTGCATGGACAGGCCGCAGTGTCAATCAACATATTTTGTTAGTTTTCTTTGGGGACGTTCCTAAAAATTAGCCAATGGCGATCAAAGTTCCAACACAGTCAACCTGAAGCTCTTTTACATTCAGAATTTCAAAATGGCGAGAGCAGCCAATTTCAATATGATGGACCTCTGCTGCTTGCTGGTGGTGTTGGACTGCCTGGACCATACAGCAAGTATATATATATATATATATATATATATATATATTGGGCTAAAAAATAACAGATCCTCCTCTTATCAGTTTTCGGCGTAGTACAAATTTACGAGATACTCTAGTTTTTAACAATATGAAACCACCACAGGCACATCACTGGTTAACCCCTAAAAAAGGTGTACAGAAATGCAGTGTATGTGTAGATTGCCGCTACTTAATCTTGGGTGACACCTTCACTCATTCAACTTCATGCATCCGTTAAAGAAACAACACAAACTTTCTTGTGATTTGAAATTTGTGGTTTACATTATAACCTGCCTGTGTGAATGGTCACCTATAGGTTTTTTCTCTTTGCCACATTTTTTACCGACTGCTTTTGTCCAGCCCTCAATTTGATCTCCATTAGAGGGTTGGAAACTTACGGTTGCTCCCTTCACTAATTTACCTAAAATTGGATGAGGTAACTTAGGGGCCTGTGATTCTGGGGCCGTTCCAACATTGGACATTTGAACTCTATGATTTTGTTTGATTCTATTCAGGTTTTTATTTTTATATTTATTATTAGTTTGTGTAGGGTTATTATTTTTATTTTTAAAACCTTCACTATACAATTGATTAATTCTACTATTTGGTTTATTTTTCACCCAAGTTCTAACTAAATTATTCTGGTAATCATTTACATCTCTTTGGTATTTTCCTCGTTTTATTTTAATATTCTGGTAATCATTTACATCTCTTTGGTATTTTCCTCGTTTTATTTTAATTAAACTATCCTCTATCCTTGTAAGTTTAGTTTCTAGTTCAGTTTTAGCTAATAAGAAAGTAAAATTTATCTTTAAATTCATCTATTTGATTTTCTAATTGTATATGTTCCATTCGTTTTTCGCTTATAACCAATTGCATCAGATCAAAAGAACAATGGTCCAAGATCTGATGCCATTTGGCCACGAAAGATACATCAGATGTATAGCATGCAGGTTCCTTAAGTAGTCTGAGACCTCTGGGGATTTTATTACTCATGGAATAGCTTTCTAATAGATATTTCTTATCGAATAGCTTTCTAATAGATGAATATCCCAATAGGTTTTTAATTCTCTAATTTAAAGCTTTTCCAAATCCACCATATCTCCTCTCCAAGATATAACATTGAATTTTTGTAATTCAGCTGAACGAAGTTCAGACAGATTTGGTGCACGAAATTGCAACATTGTTACAACAGGACAGCAGTAGTTTAAAACACAATATCAAATTGAGAAAGCCTCAGATAAGTTGCAACAACCTTAAAAAAGGATACAAAATACACAATGCAATGAAGGTGTGCTCAATTGTCCAAGGAAATGTCCAGAGTACATTCAATGTTTACAGTCTAAATTTTTTCACACTAGACCAACTGTTTGCACAGGTGGCCGCAGCTTTCCTTTTAGATGGACCAGTCCAATACTGGTCCTGGAGGAATGCACTAGAAATAGAAGAAAAGGATGCGCTTGATAGTGCGATTAAACATTTATTCACCAGATCCAGAAATAAAAGAAATCACAAGGGCTTATGCTCTAGCAGCGTACCACAATAAAGGCTAAAGCAAACAAGGGTTTTACCGCTGCGGTGGGTGGTAAGCACACGTGCAGCGACCCGGCGTCCTCAACACGGGGATAACCTATGCGTCCTGGAGCAGGCCAAAGCAAATGCAGGCAGAAATTCCAAAGGAGACGGAGAAGCGTCAGATGCCCCGCCCCCTACGCGTTTCGTCTTAACGAGACTTCATCAGGGGGTGTGTCTGGGTGACGGAGAGGGTCTCTATTTATACTTGGCATACTAGGTAATCAAAAGATTAACCCATGAATGTGATCTATACATAAAAGTATGATTTCGATGTTAACACTAATAACTTACTAAAAGCTACCTCATATCAGCAAGTATGTATTCTGACATAAGGTGCCTAATAAAGTATAAGGTAATAAAACAGTAAATATACAATCAAAACTAATAAATGCATGAACATATTAAGCTATAAAAAGCTAATTACAAAGCAATACATAAAATTACTCAATGGTGAAAATATTCAACATATAAATTTCATCCCTATAATAGCAACATAAAAGACAACTCCATAAAATAAACAAATAGAAATATATCTATTACCAATAAATATAATATAAAATATTTAAATTAGGCTAAACAATCCTAAATATTATAATAAATACTCTAGGGTTTTTTTTTTAAATCCGTGCACAACTGAATTTTATACGTTTTTGGAAATGAATTATTAGGTATAAAAGGAGTAAGATATATCTAATACAAATAGGCGAAGAAATTATCTAATCTAAAAACGGGGCAAGCTCAAAGCTCTCATTTAAACCCCCCGGATTGAGAGTGCCAAGAGTCGAGATCCAATAGCATTCTCTCTTGGCTAGCTGTTTGAGTCGGTCACCTCCCCTACAATCCAGGACTACATGTTCTATTGTCTGGATTTTAAAACCGTCTATCGACCCCCCATGGACGGTAGCAAAATGTCGGGAGACGGAATGGGATTGGTTCCGATTTATGATGTTTCGATAATGTTCTAACGCTCGTATTTTTAAAGGGCGTTTGGTTTTGCCAACATATAACTTTCTGCACCTGCACTGTAGCAGGTACACCACAAAGGTCGTATTACAGTTGGTATAGTCCTTTATTTTAAATTGTATAGAACCACTAGAATCAAAAAACACCCTATCTTTTGAAATATACCGACAAATTTTACATCCCCCACACGGGAAACAACCTTTGTGTTTTGGGAGGCAAGGTCCCTTTTGTGGGAGCTCAGGCAATAGACTGGGGGCAAGCATAGACTTCAAATTTTTTGCGCGTCTATATTTAACACTAGGGATGCGTCTATATTTAACACTGGGGACTGGGGGCAACAAAGATCCCAATACTGGATCCAACCTCAACACAGACCAATGTCTCGAAAGAATCCCCTTAATTGCACCACCTGCACTATTAAATTCTATAACCAAAGGGACATCTAGGGGACCAGTATCATGTATAGGGACTGATACCTCATTAGAATTTTTATAAACTAACAGAGTGGATCTGTCTACATCCAACGCCCTTTTAAAACTTTGTTGGATCAACAGTTCTGGGTAATGTCGTTCCCGGAAACGTTGGATATAGACTTCTGGTTGTCTCCTGAAGTCCGCTTCAGTGGAGCAGTTACGACGTAGTCGCAAGAACTGCGAATATGGTACATTGTCCCTCCACCCTTTATAGTGACAGCTTCCATACTCAAGGTAGGAATTGCTGTCCACTTCTTTAAAAAAGGTGCAGGTTTGGACAACACCATCACGGGCTTCAGGGGCTTTTAATAGCAGGTCCAGAAATTCCATCTCCAAGCCACCAAATTTGGAGGTAAACCTCAACCCAAACTCATTGGTGTTGAGACCCTCTACAAAGGTAGAAAATTTATCATTGGAGCCATCCCACACCAACAGCACATCATCGATGTACCGTTTAAACAATTTTATTTTGGTGTAGGACTCATGGGCATAAATCGACTCTTGCTCCCAGCTTCCAAGATATATATTCGCGAAGCTGGGAGTGAAAATCGTGCCCATGGCGGTCCCCTTAATTTGAAGATACAATTTATCTAAAGACGAGAAAAAAAAATTTCTCAATACAAAATCTGCACAGTCGATAAGAAAATCAACCATATCCCTAGTAACCAATTGGTCCTCCATTAAGACTGACTTTAATACCTCCAATCCTTTCTGATGTGGGATTGAGGTATATAATGCCTCCACATCTATTGAACAGAGATTATAAGACTCTTCCCACTTGAGTTCCAAAATAATTTTGAGCACCTGCGTCGAATCCTTAATATGAGATTCTAGGCAGGGAACATACTTTTTAATGTGGATATCCACAAACTCGGAAACTCTAGCCGAGACAGACCCAATCCCCGAGACTATAGGTCTGCCTGGGGGATTGAGTCTGTCCTTATGTAATTTGGGGAGATGATAAAAAGTGGCTACTCGGGGATTCTTATTACATAAGTAATCCCATTCCTCTTTACAGATGCACTTTTTCTCAAGACCACTCTTCAATAAATCCTCCAGTTCTTTTACAAAAATCTCATTGGGGTTGGTTTTAAGAGGCAAGTATGAATCAGCATCTTCTAACAGCCTTAAAGATTCTTTAATATATTGGTCTCTGTTTAAGATTGTGATCCCTCCCCCTTTGTCTGCTTGTTTTACTACAATTGTAGGATCTGACATAAGTTCTCGCAGGGCTTTTTTCTCCCACACATTCAAATTACACCCCTGTTTAGGCCACTCGTAATCTAAAAGGTCCAAATCCTTCTTTACCAATTCTGTAAATAACTCCACATATGGTCCTTTGGACTCCAACGGATAAAATTTTGATCTGGGTTTTAGGCCAATTTTATTTTCCGATTTCCTCAAAATAGAGGAAGTCTCCTTGGAGTCTAACTGGTTAGAAGATTTATTTCCTATTTTCGTGAAGTGTCTCTTCAGAGTGAGATTACGGGTGAATTTGAGTATATCAATTAATAAATTGAACTTATTGGGGGGACAAGTAGGGGCGAAGGATAATCCTTTACTCAATAAACTTAATTGGGGATTCGTAAGAGTATGGGAAGACAAATTAAATATACCTTTTGGAGCTAGGTTAGTTTCTTTTATAAAAATTCCAATGAGGTATCAGTCCCTATACATGATACTGGTCCCCTAGATGTCCCTTTGGTTATAGATTTTAATAATGCGGGTGGTGCAATCAAGGGGATTCTTTCGAGACATTGGTCTGTGTTGAGGTTGGATCCAGTATTGGGATCTTTGCTGCCCCCAGCTCCCAGTGTTAAATATAGACGCGCAAAAAATTTGAAGTCTATGCTTGCCCCCAGTCTATTGCCTGAGCTCCCACAGAAAGGACCTTGCCTCCCAAAACCTAAAGGTTGTTTCCCGTGTGGGGGATGTAAAATTTGTCGGTACATTTCAAAAGATAAGGTGTTTTTCGATTCTAGTGGTTCTAATCAATTTAAAATAAAGGATTATACCAACTGTAACACGACCTTTGTGGTGTACCTGCTACAGTGCAGGTGCAGAAAGTTGTACGTCGGTAAAACCAAACGCCCGTTAAAAATAAGAGCGTTAGAACATTATCGAAACATCCTAAATCGGAACCAATCTCATTCACAGATGCCAATTCCACTTATAGCAAGCAGAATTGGGCTCTTTCCCCCCCGTGGTGGTCTTTCAAGTGTAATAAGATGTTGCATTTTCAAGAGTACACGTGCCAGCTCTTCAGCAGTCAGAGCAGTAAGCGTTGAAAAGCCCCTTAAATTCCCTCTCATGTTGGCTACTATAGCTCACTGAAGGATACACCTCTCCGCACTCAAAGGCAGCACATGACCCTCTGACTCACCAACACACATCTCCCGCGCTTTGCAGACAGCCGGGACTTCTGTTATGCCACACCCCCTTTCCCTTCATCCCCTTCTAAGTCTGACGTCACCGTATGAAAGCTCCTTTCACCCCCAAGCTCTATCAGCTGCTTCGCGTTTAACCAATCAGTTTCCCCCTTCGAACACCCTTCTGGGTGTCGTCACTGGTACCCTACCGGCTTCTCCGCCCATAGGTTCCGCCTCCTGTGCTGTAGGGTCCAATGGGTGGCCGGGATTTCTCAAGCCCACTGGACGTATGAGGTCAGAGCGCGCGCGCGCCAAGCATCAGCCCTACCAGGCCCCGCCCCCTCAGACAGCCCCTCTGGCCCGCGCTCGGTCTCGCGCCCTCTCTCTCTCTCTCCCCGTGTGTGCGGAGTTGCGAACATGGCGGCCGAGCAGCAGCAGTTCTACCTACTCCTTAGCAACCTGCTGAGCCCAGATAACGGCACCAGGAAACAGGCCGAGGTGAGCAGGGAGGGCTGGGTTTGGATGTGTGCTGTGAAGCGTCTCCTCTGACCGGCGGAATCTCCTGCTGCTTAGAACGCGGCCCACGTGTGAGAGCAGAGAGGGCGCTACCCGGCAAATGGGCCGGCACCGCGATTACCCTGCTCCATCACTCCATGGCTATGCTGCCTGCAGCTGTCACTGACATCTCATGATATAACAACTTTATCTCTGTGTCTAGTGCTATGTGATAGGGAGTGAGGAAACTCATTGTACTTTACTATCTGTCTACACTAGTGTAGGGCTGTGCCCCATTCATCTCATGCTCACATGGGATGCTTCCCTAACCATCTAAATAGCTGCACATTACTGTTCATCTTGAATTGTAAGTTAAACCAAAATATTGACTACTAAGAAGTGCTCTATATGTAATGCAATATTGTTAGATTGTTTTGTAAGCGGTTAAGGTCACATTATCATCTCACTGATTTTACATTAAGAACAGTATGTAATAAATAATTTATATAACTGCTTTAACATTTAACCCCAGTAACCCCCATGAATTGCAGCTAGCCTGCGATTTACCTTTCTACAAATTGTAGGCAGTGTTGCCAACTCTGAAACGTAAAACAAGCAACCGAGACATTAAAAACAAGCCCAATCCAATCCGAAAGAACCCAAAAACAAGCCCAACATTATATATGTATACACACGTCAGTAATCAAGATAAATATGCAATATTTCTATAAATTAACAATTGAAACAGTAGGTTGTCACAACATCCCAAGTTGGCACACAAGAAAAAAACGCAACCACAAAATCTTTCATAATAAAAATTTAATTTTATTGCTAATATAGTGAGTATTTACGCTATGAACAACTTCACGCAAGACGTGATCATATTAATACAAAAAAGTGCAAAATAAAGACAACTTTACTGGAATATATATATATTTATTTATTTATGTGTGTGTGTGTGTGTGTGTATATATATATAATATAATTTAAACAAAGAGTTTGAACCTAAAATTAAACTTTTTGGAACTTAATTTAAAAACTGATTCTTTCCAACAACTGTAAATTCTTTTGTTTTTACTTTGCCTAGAGCAACAAACCCAATGTCACCAGCAACAGCGCCTGAAGACAGAGAGACAACAAGCTGCTGAGGAGGGATCTCCAGTTCCTCCAGTAGCCCACCACCAATTTCTCCATCCCACTCCCAGACCTCTTCCCACTCCCCTTCATCCTGGCTCTACCTCACCCCAAGTCAGGTTCTCTTCTCCCTCTCATCTAATGGAGGAGTTTGGATATGTGCGACATGGGCAAGGTGGGCCGGAATTAGGCCAAGAATTAGCGGGTTTTGATGAGTGCTTTTATAAATGTTTTAAATTATACAATTTTTATATTAAAAAAAAATGTGACATACATGTATTTAAATGTTAAGGTGACATATGTAGATATAACTTTAAGGGTACTGCAGAATAAACAACAAATGGTCATATATTGTAATGAGAAAGGTGCACCAGGGCACGGAGTCTAACTTCTGGATGGTATTCACCAGAGCCCCTGATGGTGGGGATTGATATGGCTTGGAATCAGAAGCAGGTGGCGCCCCCAGTGATGCAAATTACACTGAACTAGGAAAAGCCAAAGTCGGAACAATCAGGTGAGCGGAAAGGAACCAGAACCACCCAGGAGGAAGGTAAGTATGAATGTAGAGTAAATACCCAAGAATAATAAATGACCAGTATAGAATTGGAGTACTAGTGGATAGAACCAGGGGTTTACCAGTACTGGACTGGAGTATGGAACCACCCTGCGTCAGTGACACTGGAGGGGATAGAAACTGAACAAAACAGGACTGGAGAGCAGAGTAATAGCACAAAACTGTAGAAAGAGGGAGACCGTATCAATCCAGAACTGGAGTGCAGATGGAATGGCACAATAATTACCAGAGATAGACTGGAGTGCAGATGAAATGGCACAGTACAATACAGGACTGGAGTGCAGAAGGAATTGCACAGTAATTACCAGTGAAAGGTTGGAGTGCAGATGGTATGACACTGAAACCAAAACAGACTGGAGATAGATGGAGTGTTCTCAACAGTAGTTAAGTGCAGATGGAGTGGCACAAGGAATTTCAGTCAGACTGGCAACAGAGCTGAATCCCAAACACTGACAGACAGGGTGTTATGATTCCTTCAGTTCCCTGTTCACTGCATATTTGCTTTTGTTTACATTCTGCCTGTCACATGATTTCCTTAGTTCAACACTTCCTGGTTTTCACCCACTGCTGCAGGCTTTACCTCTCAGGTGCTGCTCTTTGCCTTGCCTGATTCCCTCTCCACCTGGCCTATTTAAGTCTCTCTCAGACAGCACCTTTCTGTCAGAGCAACAGCTATCCTGTCTGCTGATTTGTGTCCATGAGTTTCTCATGTGCTCTGGCTCAATGGTTCCTGCTTGTGTTAGACCTTCTGGTTCCTGGTTCTCTCAGAGTCCTGCTCCTGTTTCGGTATCTCTGGTTCCAGCAAAGCTCCAGCCTTATCATAGCTTCCAGCCTCAGTAGCAGTGTCTCCACTCCCTGCAACTATACTACCCCTGCTGTCCTTGGATCTTGCCTCACCGTCTCAGTGTCCTCTCGCTTGTACAGAGGGCCGCAACCTGCCCCTTGCCTGCACCCAAGTCCATCCCCATCATCAGGGGCTCTGGTGAATACCTGGCTTGGGGTTAGACTCTGCGCCTCTGGTCGTTTCCGGACCGGCACTGAGCTCGGTGAGTGACAGTTTGCTCTGACTGCACATCGTAAGCCATCATGTCAGATCCTGTTGTGAGACCTTCTAATTTCCAACTGAAGCAGCTTAGTGTTGCTGTGGAGAAGCTCCTGTTGCAATTATAAAAAAGAAATAGGTAAATAAATTTTCTCCCTGGCTCCACAGCCAGGGAGAAATTTATTTATTTACTTATTTATTTTTTATAATTGCAACAGTTTGGAGGTTGCTTTATATGGATTATCTTCAAATATAAAGATAGGGATCGCAGGAGATCCAACATAGGTTGAACTTGATGGTCTGTTGTCTTTTTTTAACCTCATCAACTATGTAGCTATGTAACATAAAATCCCAATGAGAAAATAAGAAAACACACAAGACTAAAATTGAAGTGCATTAAATAAAGTGCAATGTCTGCACTGTTGCTGGGGGTGTGTCTCCTTTCAGACTCTGATTGGCAGCAGAACGTTTAAATAGCTTTCCCCATGTGTTTCTCACCACCGGTGATGGCGTCTGGTTTCTTGCGTCTAGCCTGCTGTTTGAATCGTGTGCCTCGTGCTTCTGTTAGCGTCTGCCTTCTCCCATTGCCTTTGTTACCCTTACCTTCTCCTGGTCTTTGTGGTGTCCTGTGTGCCCGCCTGTGTGTTTGCGCGCGCTGGCGCTGTCTCACTTCTAGCCCCATTCTGTGTCTCTCATCTGCCAGAGTGTGCGTGCTGTGTGTAGAGTACACCCCAGCAACTCTCAGTATATCCAGTTCCATTCTGTGATTGTCAACTGAGTATGTGTGCTGTGCTTATAATGTAGCTCCCCGCTCTCCAGTTATTTTCCCTGCTCCCCTGTGGGGGGGGTCTGTCTTTCTCAGGGTTTAACATTAAGATAGGCCAGTCCTTCCTGATAGGCTCTTCAGCCACTCACCCTGTACCTGTTACTTACCTCTGGTCTCTGCCCTGTCAGTGCACTTGCTGTAAGTCTGGCCCTACTCAGAGCATACCTATAGGGAGGTCTACTCCATCCTGTTTGTCAGTAGTCTCCCTCATCCTTCTTATCGCTCATCTCTGGTTTTAACTATATCGGTATGTGTGTTGAATGCCTGGTTTCCTGCTCCTGTTAGCGGCCTGTCAAGTATCTCCAGGGACTGTCACCGGGGGCCGCGACCTGCTGGGGACTTTGCAACCCAGACTATCCTCACCATTAGAGGCTCTAGCAAAGACCGGATTCCAGCTAGACTCCGTGCCCCGGTACCTGGGTGCCCGTAACAACAAGTACCCCGCCGATGCGTTTCAAATCTAAGCGATTCTTTTTCAAATCAGAAGGGTTACTTGTCTAATAGGGAGTGTATTTATAGCTCATGAATTAAAAATAACCAATAGGAAGGCAAAAGATCCTTCCCTTTTTCTACCAGTGAAGATACAGATATTTATCAATTTTTTTCATTCCAGATAGGTATCCAAATATTAAATAAAAACTTAATAACTTTATGTATAAACAGAGTATAGTGAATAAAAAACTAAATTGATGGAACCTGTAAGGTGTAAGTATGTTATGATGGATGACTTTTATTAATTACTCCACTCCCATGGGATATTATAAGTTTTTGTAACCTCTTTATATATATATATATATATATATATATATATATATATGAGTGTCTC
>WWET01004891.1:97680-110951 GCA_011038615.1 Limnodynastes dumerilii
AGGAGCAATAGAATAGTAGATAAGAGGTATGGAGTAGGGCTTTAGGCGCTCAAACAGTGGGAGACTAAATGTGATGTAAGTCTGTAGGGGGGGTGGCTGTAAAAAGGGCGGGGGGAAGAGGAAATGTGGGGTCTAATCCAGCAGGGGGGATGTTGGTAGTTGTACCCTCGTCCGGGTATGATCCAGGGTTGCAGGGGGGAGAAAGGAGACAAGGAGATACAGATGATAGTGTAGTATCGTTGAGGTAGGAGGGTTAGTACAATTGGTTATGCTAACCTTGCTGGTGTCTTGGTAGGTAAGCGTGGTAACCATACGCTGGTAAGCAGCTTCCACCCTGGGGGTCGTCGTTCTGGGCAGCAGTCGATGGCAAGGTATGCAGAAAAAAGGCAGGCAAAGATAGTGTGATATTGTAGGGTAGAGTAGTGAAAAAGTGTGGATTAGACTCTTACCCTTTACACCTCTTGGGTGTAAGACATGTAGGTGATGTGCTAGGCGGCTGGAAGGCACAGCTGTGCTGGTGCGGTGACGTCAGAGGATGCCCGTCGGCTGGAGTGCACGGTCCTGCGCGTTGAGCGATGTGATGAGCCAGCGGCACGGATGGAGAAAGGTCTCAGAGTGTCGTGGAGATGGAGACAAGGACGGAGCCACAATAGTGCAGGTCAGAAGGTAGGGTGAGCTGTGTGATAGTAATAAAACTCACTGTTTGTCTCTCTTGTTTACAGGCGCAGCAAGCTGACACGTCGACTGTGTCAGCTGGAAGCAGTGTGCGGCTGGTAGGCGGTGTGTAGTATCCTGGCCGAGAAGGGGGATGTCAGCTGGATGTCCGAGGCCGGATTCCCTCTGGTATGCGGCCGAAGTCTTCAGGTCTCGTCTGTGAGCAACGGGGCCGCTATAGCCGCGCGGGCTGCGGGATGATACCCATGGCCTGCGTGCAGCTGTGGCGGTAGTGGTGCTTAAGCTGTGGCTGAGATGAGGAATGATGCCTGAAGCTTTGTATGGCTTGCAAATATTTTATTAAAGTAAATAAACATTGGGACAACGCGTTTTATCAAGTAAATTGACTTCATCAGGGGATATCAAGATGCATCTGTCCAGCTGATGTTATATAGGATGTGGGGGAGGAGGTAGGCGGATGGACAGAGGTGTGGGTGGTGCCGGGGGCGGGTATTATCAGGAGAGAGGGAGAATGGTATGGGAGTGGAGATGAGTTAAATAATTAGTTATCTGGCATGGAGAAATAGGTAATGATATAGAATAGGGCAGATATGTGGCAGGATGAACGGTGGAGATGCTAAATGAAGTGGAAGTGTGTGATAACAAGGGAATCATTATGCTGAAATAAAGCATAAAAAGGTAAATGGGTAGCATGGGAATGATCATGTTGAAATAAAGCATGAGGGGGTAACTAGGGATAAGGGATGGTGATGTAATGACAGAGCCCAAGGAGTGAGCATGTTGAGTGTGGTTGGAGGCAATGATAACGATGCTCTATTATGAAGTATCGTTATGGGCATTGTGGTGAGGGCATGGGAACAGGGCACAAGGAAAATTGTATGAATAAAATGGAAGTAAGAATGGAGAAAATATGCTCTGAGGTGTAGAGAGCAGGGGATGGGGAGTGGGGTGGTGAGAATCACAAGGATTTAATACTTATGACCATGTTGGTGTAAGAGCCACACCCTCCTCACTCTCTAACCTCACCGGGCTAAAAGTGAGGGAGGGTGAAAAGGGTTGAGTAATGAGCAAAGGGGGCACTGAGACATGATAAGTGGTAGAAGGTAGGGTTAAGGAATACAATGGAGTGCAGAGGTGGGGGGAGGGGAAAGAGGGACTGTGGGAGGGGATGGCTGGTATTTGGAGGTCCTGTTGGTGAAGGTAAAGGGTGAGGAATGGCGAAATGGTATTAGTCCAGAATGTTTTGAATCTCAAGGTCAATATTGAGACCTTTAGGGGTAAGAGTCTTAAGGGAGTGGATCCACTGGATCTCGGTCCTGTTGATGGACTTCAGAGGGTTGCCTCCTCTCCAATTGAGTGGTATGGTGGTAATCCCAATGAACCGCAGTCCTGTGGGGTTCCTGTCGTGGCAATCTGCGAAATGCTGGGAAACGCTGTGAAGGGCATAGCCCTTCTTAATGTTCCGTATATGTTCGCCAATTCTTGTTTTCAGGCTTCTGATGGTTCTCCACACGTACTGGAGTTTACATGGGCATTCAAGAAGATAGATGACTCTCGTTGTGTGGCAACTGATGTGGTCTTTGATGGGAAAGGAGGCTCCAGTGACGTGGGAGGTAAAGCTGGGGGTGCTATTGGTGTTAGTATAGCCTAGGGTTTTGCAGCAGATGCAGTTGGTGCAGTGGTAAAAACCGTCATTAGGTTGGTTTATTGTGTTACTGGGTGGGGCACGGATGTGGTTTTTCACTAACTTTTGCTTGATATTTGGGGCTTTGGTGTAGATGATGTCAGGTGATTTCCCTAGGATGGTGCTGAGTATATCATCCTTAAGTAGGACGTGCCAATGCTTACGTAACATATGTTGAATTCTCTGGGCGTCGGTATTGTACTGGGTGATAAAAAAAAGTTTTGTTGGAGTCTGTATCGTTCGGTGTGGGGTCTTTGTATTTGATGAGTTCTTATCTGTCCATGGGCCGAATTCAGAACTACGGCCGTCTTCCATGGACGGCCGTAATTCACTGAACAGTAGCTACTGCACATGCGCAGTAGCTATTGTACGTAATTTGTGTATCGTTTCGATACGTAGATTGCGCCCCACGTGCTTTATTTAGTGTGCCATGTCCAGACCCCTAAACATACCCCACATGTGCTTTATATAGTGAACCATGTCCAGACCCCTAATATACCCCACATGTGCTTTATTCAATACCTAATTTACATATACTTTTTATGTTAGACCGCATATACGCAATCTACGTATCGAGACGATACGCAGATTACGTACAATAGCTACTGCGCATGCGCAGTAGCTACCGTTCAGTGAATTACGGCCGTCCATGGAAGACGGCCGTAGTTCTGGATACAGCCCCATGTCTCTAACCTGTAGGTAGGATTGTTGTATGTGTTTGTCAGTATAGCCTTTGTCTAGAAATTGGTCGCTGAGATTTTTGGCTTGTTGGTCGAAGGTGTTGATGTCGTTGCAATCGCGTTGTAGGCGCATAAACTGTCCGGGGGGTATGTTCAGTAGCCAGGTGGGGTGGTGATTGCTGGTTGAGAGGATGTAACTATTGACATCTACGGGTTTTTGGTATGTTTTGGTGTGGATTTTACCGTCCTGAATATAGATTGTAAGGTCTAGAAACTGTATCTCGTTTTTGCTGTATGTGGTTGTGAACTTCAGGTTGAGGTTGTTGGTGTTAAGTGAGTCTATGAATTGAGTGAGGGTGGTTTCGGGGCCTTTCCAGATGAAAATGACGTCGTCGATGTACCGCCGCCAGAGCACATGAAGAGATTCGCATAACTGGGCGCGAACCGAGTGCCCATGGCGGTGCCCTGGCGCTGGAGGTAAAAGTGGTTATCAAACCAGAAGTAATTATGGTGTAATATAAAGTTGATGCCGTCAAGGATAAATTGTTTTTGTAGGGGATGGAGTGTGTGATTTTGAGACAATATGTAGTCGGTGCTTGTGATGCCCTGTTGGTGATTAATGATAGTGTATAGGGAAGTGGCATCGCTTGAGGCTAGCTACATGTCGTTGGTCCAATGGATGTCTTCAAGAAGTTGGAGGACTTGGATACTGTCTTTTAGGTAGGACTGTTGTCGGGTAACGTACGGTTGGAGGAATTGGTCAAGATACTGGGAGAGGTTCGATGTGATGGAGTGGATATCGGAGATTATGGGTCTGCCTGGGGGTGTTTCTCTGCTTTTGTGGATTTTGGCGAGAAAGTAGAAAAGCGGTATTTTGGGTTGGAGAAGTTTGAAGTAGTCGTGTTCTTTTTTGGTGAGAATGTCTGATTGCAGGCCTTTCTGTAGGTATTGTTGTAGTTCGTCTGAATATTGTTTTGTAGGGTCCATAGTGAGCTTAGAGTATGTGTCGGGGTCGTCGAGGAGTCTGTGTGATTCGGAGTCATAATATGTACGGTCCATGATTACGATGCCCCCCCTCCTTGTCGGCTGGTTTAATGACAATGGAGGTATTGTTCTGTAGCTCTTTGAGGGCTAATATTTCAGTCTTGGTGAGGTTGGGTTTTGTCAAGTGTCTATGCTTGTTGGGCCTCTTAAGGAGGAGGTCTAGTTCATCTTCGACTAGTTTCTCAAAGGTTTTGATAAATTGGCCCTTAACTTGAATGGGGTTGAATTTTGAAGCTGGTTTCAAATCTGAATGGCGAAATGTTGGTTTGGCTATATTGTCTCTAGTTAATGGGTTTTTGATGAAGAATTTTTTGAGGGTGAGTTTGCGTGTGTATTTATGGAGGTCAAGGTAAATGTTGAATGGGTTGGGTTTGTTAGTGGGGGCAAATTTCAGGCCCTTGTTCAGGACTGAGATGTGGCTATTAGTCAGTTGGGAGGAGCGGATATTGAATATGCCTACTGGTCTAATGTCTGTGTTGTTGTTCGGGTGGTGGGGGAGAGGATTTTGGCTTTTTTGACCACCTATTGTACCTCGTCTGGTCTTTCGAATTTTCTTTTTTGTTGGTGGGGGGGGGTTGGTGTTGATGTTTGGAGATGATGGGCCCATGTTTTGTTCTAAAAAAACCTGGGTTGTTTCTATGGTCTCGGGTAGTGTTGTGCGTGGAGTAAGAGGGATCAGATCCAGGGGTGGTGTTGGGGTATCTATGTGGTGTTGATGTTTGGGGATGATGGGCCCGTGTTTTGTTCTAAAAAAACCTGGGTTGTTTCTATATTGTTGGGTGGTGCCATGTGTGGGGTGAGAGGGGTCAAGTCCAGGGGTGGTGTTGGGGTGTCTATGATGGAAATTATGGATTGCGTGACCTGTTGCGTTTGTGTTACTGAGGTTGTTGTGTTTAGTGTAGATTCTCTGTTTAGGGGGGGTCGGGGATAAGTATCTCTGTTATGTCTAAATCCAGTATTCCTTTTTCAAATGAGTGTAGTATAGTGTGCTCGTGTTCTGTCTCCTCTTCTGTGTCGTAGGTGGAGAAGCTTATGGAAGTGTCGTAGTCGGTGGTAGTGTTGAATTCTGAAGTTGGTGTGTCATCTTGTCTTGATGGGTTGTATGCGGTTGTGTTTGTGGAGGCTTGGGGGTGCTTCAGCAGTGGCTGGGGGTTTGAGTTTGCTTGGTTGTGTAGCCTTGTCATATATTGTTGGTAAGTGAAACCGAGTGTGGCGTAGACTTTGGTGCATGTTGGAGTCTGGTTTGTAGTAATTTGTGATTGTGAAAGTGTTTGGTTATTTGGTAAGTGCCGTGGGTGGGCGATTGTTGTTGGTTTGGTTGTTCTTTGGTGCTTTTTGTCTGCGTAGTTTATCAGTTTTGGTAATTTTGGTTTTGAGAGTGTGATGTTTCTTGGATTTGTTGTTTGAGTGTCGTTTTCGTTTAGGGTTTTTGTTGTGTGAGAGGGCTAAACTGTCCCTAAGGATTTTATTTTTTTTGGAGATAATTATCTGGTTCTCCCTTGCCTTGGTTTTGTTTTGGGTGGCGAGTAGTAAGTCGTTATAAGCGGATAGTTCCTTAAAAGGTGCTAGCTGATCATCTAGTTTGGTAATTTCTGCCCCAAGTAATGACAGTTTTTGGTCGTTGTAGGTGATGAGTAGGTCAAGAAATTTGAAGGAACAGTCTTGTAGTATGTTGTCCCAGTGTGTCATGAATTCTATATTGTTCTGGTCGTGGGTGGGTGGCTTTTTAATGCGTAGGCCCTTGGGGATGATGCGGTGGTTTGTGTACCACTCAAAAGAATATGTGTCCCACCATAGTTTGGTCTCTTTCTTGAGTAATTTCTGTAATTCTAGGAATTTCTTACAGAGATCAATACCATTGGTGCTGGTGCTGATGGTAATATCTAAACCGTTGAAGTTGTTAGCCCTCCCTTCCCTATCTAGTCTATTGTGATCTAATATGCCCATTCACGGTCCCAAGCAGCTTCCTTGGGGGAGAGAATAAAATAAAGAATGATAGCGCTCAAAGGGGCGAGTATGGGGGGATGGTAATGATCAGTTGGGAGGGTTAGGTATAGGTGTTCTTGTGCTAATGTGGTGGTACTGTGGGCGGCCATTGCCCAAGGAGCAATAGAGCAGTAGATAAGAGGTATAGAGTAGGGCTTTAGGCGCTCAAACAGTGGGAGACTAAATGTGATGTAAGTCTGTAGGGGTGGTGGCTGTAAAAAAGGGGGGGAGGGCTTTAGGCGCTCAAACAGTGGGAGACTAAATGTGATGTAAGTCTGTAGGGGGGGTGGCTGTAAAAAGGGCGGGGGGAAGAGGAAATGTGGGGTCTAATCCAGCAGGGGGGATGTTGGTAGTTGTACCCTCGTCCGGGTATGATCCAGGGTTGCAGGGGGGAGAAAGGAGACAAGGAGATACAGATGATAGTGTAGTATCGTTGAGGTAGGAGGGTTAGTACAATTGGTTATGCTAACCTTGCTGGTGTCTTGGTATGGTAGGTAAGTAACCATACGCTGGTAAGCAGCTTCCACCCTGGGGGTCGTCGTTCTGGGCAGCAGTCGATGGCAAGGTATGCAGAAAAAAGGCAGAGTTTTCCTGACATACCAGTTGGCACTTGTTAGGGTTTTTGCTTTGCATTGCGAGCAAAACCTTGAGGTACGAGCGGGTCCCGCTCAGCCGCGAGATGAACGCTGCTGTAAAAAAAAATGTAAGGTGCTCTCATCACTCTGATGAGAGCGCCTTACACAGCTTCACAGCAGCGTCCATTTCTGCTCTGCCTGTCCTGTGTAAAAGGCAGATGCAGTGCAGCAGCTCCTCCCCCTGACGCTGGAGTGACCTGAGGTCACATGTAGGAGAGGAGACGGCAGAAGAGAAGACTACAGTACAAAAGTAAAAATTCAAAAGTAAGCTGGACAGACATGATGGGGGATGCTGGGTGCTGGATTACAGACATGATGGGGGATGCTGGGTGCTGGACAGACATGATGGGGGATAATGTTGTTATACATTATTGGTTATTTACACTTTTTCTTATTTAAAAACATGTAACAAAAAAATACCGGGGTGGCATTTTAGGGGCTGGAACGGATTAATGGCATTTCAATTCATTTCAACGGGGAAATTTGATTTGAGATAAGAGCAACTTGAGTTACAAGCTCAGTAACGGAACAAATTTAACTCATAATTCAAGGTACCACTGTATAGCTCTCACGTGATATAAACTTTCCAGTAAGCATTCTATTGAACTACAGTTGCTATTACCAGGGATGACTAGTCCTTGCCTAATATATCACAATGCACTTTGTTTTTCTGCATGTTTGATGGCATCTTGGACATTTCTGGTGCAATTAAAGCAACTAATAATTAGTCAGACAGCGTCTGTTTGATATAATGTATTTTATTATATTATATGTGATACTGTTCTATTTTTAGAAGGTTGTTAACTAAATTTTATTCTATTACACTCCAAGCGATTTTCATTTCCATTTTTTTTATTATTATATGTTGGTTTTAATAATTTACAATTTCTATGTCAAATGGGATTTGAATGGGATAACGCGTGTTTTTATGTCCCTGTAAACAGTTCAGCTGTTGTATTAACTTTTTAATTTTTCTAAGGGTTACTGCACATACCCCCTCCACATGATTTGTTAAGCTGTAGGAAAGGAAAAGCTAAGATGTTGCCCACAGAAACCAATCAGAATCTAGCTGATATTTTCTAATATGCAAATATGAAAATGAGATCTAGGGCCAGATTTACTAAGCTTGGGTTTTGAAAAGTGGAGATGTTGCCCACAGCAACCAATCAGACATTATCTATTATGTAAAAAGAAACAGACATAGAATCTGGTTGCTATAGGCAACATCTCCACTTTTCCTTTCCCGCAGCTTACTAAATATGGCCCCTAGAATCTAACTGGTTGTATGGACAACATCTCCACTTTTCCTTACCTGCAGCTTAGTAAATCTGGCGCTCAATATATTTATCCAACTAGATTGCACACATTCTTTTTTTTTTTTATTTAACTTTCCATGCCATGGAACTGCTTTTGAATTTAGTTGCTGTTAAAATGAAAACAATTTCACTCAGGAAAGTTATGGTCATGTCTAATGAAAAAGTACAGATACAGCTGAAATGTTTTCAATGTTTTAAAACTCAGCATTGCGATAATTCAGTGCAAAAAATATCAATACAGCCTTTTTCCCCTTTAAGCAGCATGAGCCTTAATAAATTTGTGAGTGCTGCTCAAACATTAAGTATAGCAATATTTGGCCTTACAGTTTCAAATTTAAATGGTATATTACTAGCTATTGGACCTTAAATCAGAACCTTTTTAGACATTAGGACTAATATGCATAACCTTTATTTCTGCTTCTGAGATCTGGTAATTGAGAAAACATGGAAGCTGTAGGCATACCCACCAATGCTGACTTCCCCAAATCTTTGGACCATTTATGCTACTGCAACAATCTGCTGTAGATGATTCATACAAATAGCCAGAGAGGGGATATGAATGTTCCTATGCTGATGCATATTAATATACTTACAAATAATGAAATATATCTTCCCAACGCACTAGTTTAAACTTACCCAACTGGAAATATCTTATCTGATTTATTATAAATGCAACTGATAAAAAGGAAGTATTGTATTACCTTCACTCTTGAGTTAGCCAAAAAGTCAAACAGCAAAATACTGTTTAGGCGACAAACTTTTTAAGAAAAGATTAAACAGATCTGCACCTTGAAGATTTCTGGTAGAATATTTAAATGAAGAAAAAAAACAAAAACAAAGTATCAAGCAGTGATATCACTATTTGGTATATTTACATTTGCATACCATGCAAGTTAATTTTTTTGTCTGTATTTACTAATTTTTTATACTTTTATTTACTAATTTCCCAATCCCTATATCTGCTACCATATTTTAGTGGTGGTTCAACATATGTCTGCACAGGATGTTTGTTTAGAACTGCTATTACAGTAGAGCAAATTTATTTCTAGATTATTCTGAAAACCACATAAAAAATTTGACAATAAGAATTTTCAAGTTTTTATAGTGGAAGCTAATCATGACCTCCATCCAAATCAATGACAGTGATGATTTTGTTAATTTCTTATCTAATCTATGCTGTCAGCGAGAGAGTGAATATAATATGAGTTATTGTGTATCATTTAACTTCTGCATCACTTATTGTGTTTATTAAACATATAGCAGATAGCAAACAGAGCGTGCGTATAAACTAATTAAAAAACAAACAAAATGAAAAAAAAAAAGATTACATTTAAATTTTAATTCAATTATAACTAATAGTACCATTATTACTAGTGTTAAATACAGGTCTCAAAAAAAAAAACATGGTATTGCAGAGATTTTTAAAGACAGAACGCAACAATGCCAATCGATATTAGCGAGCGGTGTATGTGCTTGACACTGAAAAAGACATTTTTTATAGTATTTAATAGTGAGTTACTACAAAGCCTACAGACACATTATTTATGACAATTAAACTTTCATTACCTCAAAAATCTCTTATTTACTCAATAAAAATAATCACCCTACATCTTTATGATGCTTTTTTTTTTTTAAATAAAGAAAACTGTTAAAATATTAGACAGTGAATATAATCCACAATAATTCAGATTTATAATGTTCTGTATTTGAGGACTACACTAAAAATCAGAAACATGCTCTTTCTAAGAACAAGACATGTCATGTGCACTTAGGTCACATCTTAACAGTACTAAAAAATAAATAAAATAAAAATAAATAAAATAAAAACTCATCACCAAACTGGTTGGAAAAATATTAGTATACCCCCTCTCCCACAATAACTTTCTTGATTTGAAAAGTGTTAAAACAGCACTTTTATCATTAAAGTTGGATAACAAGACAACTTATTTTTTATAATAATTTCCTATTTTAATATTCCGTTTGTAATAGGAAAGCAAATAAAGGAAACACTTTTTTCTATATATTATTTACACGGGGCTCTGGCTGGCTAAGTATGATACAACAAATACTTAAGTGTCTATGTTAAAATAAAAAAAAATAAAAAAAACCCTCATATTCCCTTGTAGATATTCCATAATCTTGGGTACTCTGACTTGACGCAGGTCCTCATCCTAGCATGAAGTGCTGAAAATAACCAGTGCAGTTGCACCAAAACATTTTTCTTTGAAGAAATTCTTTAATCTTTATCAAATTACACCAAAAAAGTGTGTTCTTGTTGAATGCTCAGTATTTTGTGGAAATCATACAACACAAATTTCATACAACTTCTTAACACAGTATGCAAGGGCAGCAAGAGCTATTGTGTTATGTAGTCTCTTTCTATGGATGTCGTCCTTTCTTACAAGCACCACTGGCGTGGAAGAAGTAAGTGTGTGTAGTGGCAGTCTTGATAATTTATAGGCGTCATACTCCACCTGGTATTTGCAGCAAGGATCAAACTGCCATGAGATTCCATAGAGAGTAGAAGAGGCCAAGCTGATTATGGCAGCTGGCAGAGACAAATACGGCGAATACTCTGAAGGCAAGATTAGTGGTGTGAGAAGGCAGACTGTACCAGAAAGTACTGCTGTCTTGTGCAGGCAGTTTCCTACGGTGATCCAGCGTGCAGTTTCATCCCCAATGCGTGTTGGTTCGATTACTATGTATTTGTACTGGGCCTCAAGTGCTTGCTCCAGTTCATACTCAAACTGGTCCTGTGCATTCTCCCCATTGTAAATCTCATGTACAATGTACCACTCGCCTGTGGAAAATGGTGCCCTGAAAAACAAAAATACATTTTTAAACATCTCCAACATCTGTAAACATAATAAGGACATTGCACACTGTATTTTTTCTGAGTAGTTCTTTGGTACCTATAACAAAAACAAACAAAAAAAAACTTATGACTTATATGCTTACATTATTAGGGAAATAAGGGATAATAATAAAATCACCACTCTGCTCAGTGCTGCTTGTAGATTTTAATAAAATAATAAATCAGCATGTAGAATAGTTGCAACAATGCAGGCTGTTTGACATCAGCACACATTGTGATCTGCACACCTATTTAAGCTTTTTTTTATCTCCCTAATGAAGTTTTGTTTGTGCCTCCATTTGAAATTGCTGTTGATAGTTTCTTAATAGGAATCCAATGCACCAAAAATCTAGTATAAGGCAAGGCTCGACAAATACTTGTCGCCATGGTGAATAGAAATTAGGACCTGGCGACCGGATGTACAACTGCCAATTTATCCATAGGTCAAATGGATGCTTTAGGATTATAGAATATTATTCCTATCAGTGGGTTTATAGTAAATTGATGTGTATATTGTGTCATGTTGTAAACTAAGCAGTACATACAGGTAATTTTAATATAATATTCTATTGGCCAGGTTGCACCACCATCCTGTGCTCAAAACAGGACTTCCATACTCACAAAAGGATAAATGGGAGCCTGCTATGCAGCAAACGATTGATATATTTACCCAACGAGGTTATGATAGTAAAATGTTACTACAACAGAAAGCCAGAATAACATCCCACGGCAAGATACCCTTATCCCTAGGCCTCAATCAAAAACCGAATCCCATGGGTAACCGCATACTACAACAGCAGTGAACATTCCAAAAAAGTGGCTAAAATACTGTGATGACCACCACAGATAAGGACTTACCATGGCTGAAGAACTACAAGCTTTTACCAGCTTATAGGTGAGGAAGGAATATACAAGATTATCTAGTGAAATCTGACATCACCATATATAAGGAACCTAATCTCAAACCTACCCGTTCCTTTTGCCCTAATTGCACTACGTGTCGCTACATGATTCCAGAAAACTCTTTTATGCATCCGCACACTAATAAAAAATTCCAAATGATACCATTTGACTTGCACATCTGTATATGTAGTGTACATCATGTGTCCTTGCGGTTTATTTTATTTTGGCAAGACCCAAAGACAATTCAGGGAATGAATGGTGCTGCATAGATCAGCTATAAGAAAAGCACTTCAAGGCAAAACCAGTGAGCAACCTGTTGCAAGACATTTTTCTGAACATAACAATTCATTGACCACTTTGCGACATAAAATGATTGACCAAGTGCCCATTTTACGCAGAGGCTGCAACAGGGATCTCAAGCAATTGAAGTTGTTATTACTACGACTTCATAAAGTAGCTCTGAGAGGACTCTAGTTTTATGTTTATTTAGGGTGAACTGCAATTGATTTGTCTTATCAATTACTTGCGTTTATGTATTAGCTTGTGACACATCTTGCTTTTATGGCGATGCATCTTGAGGTGGTTTGGATTGTTTTACCCCTTTGCTGGCATTCAAGTAGTTTAATCCCCCCCCCCTCTTTTTATGCCTATTTTTTCTTTTGGTTTTTGGTAAAACTTTCCACCTTTGAAACCACATTTTTGCTTTGATATATATATATGTATATTAGCTTTTCCAAACATATGTTTGCCCTCCAGCTCTAACTTGATGGTATTTCTGTGGTCATTAGCAAGTGTGCAAGTCACCGACACTATCGTTTTTGTATTAATGCATTCACTATTATTCAGATGGAGGCTTGCCTGCATCACCACTCTCTCCCATCGCATTTTGGCTGTGATTTGAACATAATCTGTTCTGTTCCATAAACAGCCTTTTTTTAGATTTGGATTTTGCATTTCTCCATATTTTTCTATATTATCTTGGTCTTTTTGTGCTTCATATGCCTTTTTGTTCCCCTCCCCATGTTTTGGTCCATTTATCTTTTCACCCTATGTCATTGACTGTTAATTGGGGTAGGTAGGCTGTATATTCTGCTCTTTTTTTTTTGTACATGCACCTTTAATCACTGTAAATTTACAGTGTAGCTAAGGCGGTGATGACAGCTCTGGCAGACGTCACATCTGGATTACCGTGGGCGGCGCTTGGGGATTCCGAAGCTACTGCTACAACGGCAGGTGTTCAGTGAAGGGTTTCTGTGGATGGGGTAAGTTATTTTAAAACTTGTACACTTTGTCACATGTAATAATGTCCCTGATGAAAGCTGCCTAAAGTGAAACGTTGGTCGGACGTGGCTTAATGCCAGTTTCATTGACTTTTTTTCAAGTTTTCAGAGTGCAGCCTTTACTATATGGACTTTTGTATACAGGTGGGCACAGCGTTGGGAGGGCCAAATCAAATGGACTGGTGTGTGTGTTTGTGTATGTATGTATGTATGT
>WWET01004892.1:27167-45630 GCA_011038615.1 Limnodynastes dumerilii
AGGGGCTGATTCAGAGATGCGATTTCCACGTCACTTAGGTGCGTATATTTAAGATCCTAGAAAATTTGCAAAACTGCGCATGCGTAGTAATAGTGCAACGCCGTTTACGTAGCGGTTAGGAGCGTAAATTCGCTAAGAGCGTAAGTTTGAATTGCACGCAAGCACTTAAGATCTTAAGTGCTGCGAATCTTTAAGATCTTAAGGATTTGCATGGAAATGGGCGGGGGGAGGCAGGGAAATGAGGGAAAGTGGGCGCGGGCTGACACTTAGGATCTTAAATGAACGCTACCACGTCACTTAAGATCCCAAATGACAGCGTAGAGTTAGGGTTAGTCAATGGTGGTCTAAGTTTAAGATCCACCGCTGTTTGCAAGGGGAGTGACTCTTTATGCAGTGGGCTGGAACCTGCTAGGATCATCTTTAAGATCTTAAGGATTTGCATGGAAATGGGCGGGGGGAGGCAGGGAAATGAGGGAAAGTGGGCGCGGGCTGACACTTAGGATCTTAAATGAACGCTACCACGTCACTTAAGATCCCAAATGACAGCGTAGAGTTAGGGCTAGTCAATGGTGGTCTAAGTTTAAGATCCACCGCACCGCTGTTGGGGAGTGACTCTTTATGCAGTGGGCTGGAACCTGCTAGGATCTTAACATTAGATGCGTATATTTGCGATCTTTTCGCAATCGCATCTCTGAATCAGCCCCAGAAAACCTTACCTAAGCAGGAGCTCCCAATAACTTTGGCAACCCACTCAAACACTGATAAGTACTATAAATGGCAGCAGCATATCAAAAAATAGCACTTATTAAAATATTACTAAATCAGAAACCTTCAGACCCTAAAACAGCTTATTATAACAGTATTATACTTATCGGTATCAGGGGTATCAATTAGAGTCCACTTTATGCAATATCAGTCCACTCATAATTTCACGGTGGGGGTGTGCGCCTCCTCAAGCCCCGACGTTCGATCCAATCCATGGCTTCCCCTGGAGAATTGAAGAAGTGGGAGCCACCATCCGCTACCACCCGCAGACGAGCCGGAAACAGCATGCTATATGGCAGTTGAATTTCTCGTACTCGTCTTTTGGCCGGAAGAAACAGCGCCCTTGATTTCTGCACATCTACAGCGAAATCAGGATACGCCGAAATGCTTGCATTATCCAATTTTATAGGGCCATTCAGCCTAGAATGGCGCAGGATGGCGTCCCGATCTTTGAAGTGCAGGATGCGGGCTATGAGTGTGCGTGGAGGAGCACCCGGCGCCGGCGCCTGCGGGGGGCACGGTGCGCTCTCTCTATAGCAAATTGTGCTGTGAAAACATCTTTACCATATTCTCGCACCAAGAGTTCCTCAAGAAAACGTGCAGGGTCCGCACCTTCAACTTTCTCCGGAAAGCCTACAAAGCGGACATTATTTCGTCGAAGACGACCCTCCATATCAGACACTTTGGATTTCCAGGCATGCATTTGAGTTGCGAGAGTATCAAGCTGAGCCCTCATTGGAGCAGTGAAATCTTCAAGTGCGGAAATGCGGCGCTCTGTTTCCCCCACTCGCTCTCTCACTTGTTGTAATTCGTGCCTGGTGATGGAGAGATCCACCTGAACCTCTCCTATTTTGCCAGTAACTCTCAGTTCCGAGTCAGAAATAGCTTGTAATATTTGGGCCAGGGAGGGAGTGGAAGGAGTATGATCTACCGGACCCTCCACATCAGAAGATGGAGCATGAGAACTGGATGCAGAAGATGAAGTGCCCTGTGAGGGCGCATTGCTGGCGGTACGGGCATACCTCTCTAACTTGGCTGCTGCAGCAGTTGCGTTATTTGATTTTCCCATAGTTGAATTGTGAGGTCCAGGGGTAAAGCAAAGACCTGCTCTCAATAGCTGCTTCACACGTAGGCCCACTGAGCAGGCAGCACAGTCAAAAGTAGAGCAAAGTGCAAGGGCAAATGAGCAGTAAGTAAAAAGCAAGGTGCAAAGTCCAGCAGCAATAGCTTGTGCTTTAGAAGCACCTCTCAGGAAGGGGAGGTGAGTATGAAACAAGGCTAAATGTGCAGCTGCAGCAAGAAGCAATGCAAGGCGTTCTGCACGCAGCCCCGCAATATTCCGGGCAGGCACTTCACAGATAATAGCAGGAATACCTGGTCATACACAAGGTTAAAAGTCAAAAGTCCCTTTGCCACAGGATACAATATAAGGAAGATTCCCAGCCAGACTCACAGTATTGCATGCAGGGGGGGCACCATAAATGCTCAGTGCACAGCCAACTGAATATATATCAGGATCGAAGATCTATCTGCAGCAGTGCAAGAATTTAGTGCCTTCTGCACCGTTTCCAATCAGGGGCACTAGTAGATAGGAGTGCAGTCTCCCTGGGATCCAGTCCAAGCCACCTGTTAGCGTCTGCTTGAGATATATATAATAATCCAAGTAGTCCAAGTGACCTCAGGGGAAAATTGGGGGTCAATGGCTCCAAAGGTAGCCCTGCCACAGATGTCACACAGTGCTGGGGGTCAGATCTGGTCCACTCCACCGTCGCTGCAGCGCTCACCCCTCCAGGCACATCCACTGACACACAAAATGGCGCCTCCCCGCCTCCAACTCTGAGCGCGTTCGCGCCAAAATGGAATAAGGTCCAACCACAGTCTCACCGCCGCTCCTGGGGTCCCCACACCAGCCTCTCCTCCAGCCTCCGCACCAATAAGCTGCCCACTGCCCGAACAGCAGGGTCGCACCACCGCCGACACTCTCCCTGCGGGAGCAGCACTAGGCCACCGAGACAACGCTGCAGCCGCAGACCTCCTCTCCCCTCTCTCCAAACAGCGCCAGGCCGTGTCACCAGGTCACCGGAGGTTGCCCACACCGTGCACCACTACTCTCCTGCGTCGCACGGATCACCCAGCGATGAGTGGGAGCCAAATAACAGGAGGTAGTCAGGATGTTTAACGGGACCTCAGGGACCTAGCGTCCTACTCCATGCTCGTCCAGGCTCCACCTCCAAACATATTCAAACTTTAAAGTTAATGTTTTTCATTTCTCTTATAGCTTGATGTAATTTTTAAGATAAAGCTAGAAGCAAAAATCTAGAGTTTGAGAGAAAAATCACAGTTAATTTGTGGCTTGGCAAAAGCTTGTTCTGAACAAAACTTAGTGGGGGTTTGTCATAGCTTACCTGTAAACTGTAAACCTGTAAAACTTTTTTTTTTTTTCTAGAAAGTTTATTTGCTTGAATGACAGATGAATGATTGAATAAGATGTATTTCAGTATTCTTTTAATTTGGAATAATACTCATTGCTTTTATTCCTTAATATCAGATTTAAGGAACATTTTATGGTTGGTCAAGTAATGTTTTATGTATGCATATAGTCACATATTTGTTAGCTGTCTTCAGCAACAGCTAGAGTGCCAATAGAGGAAGATGTTTATGTAGGGGGGTCCGGTCCCTGTTGAGCACGGCCCTATTTCAATAGGACTTTTCTGTTCAAGCCAGTTTCGAACTTGCTGGGAAAACTATTGCTTCTGCCTCGAAAGAGGTGTGTGTCCGTGTGTCCAGCAGATTAGGTAGTGCTTTACAATTTTAACAATTGGCATACACAAGACTGGGTAGTGACAAAAAACCAGACCGAGTGGGTAAGAGGGCTCTGCTCACAGGCTTACACTCTATAGGATAGTGGGTTTGATACATGCAATCAAATGCTATATATCACATGATGGACAAAGTCAGTGTTCAGTGCTGTGTATGATCCTGTCACACAGCAGTGTTAGTAACAGAGATGAGAGAATTTTAGAATAGATTGAGTGTGTGTGGGTTTGTTTTTAATAATGTAATAGAAAGGCAAAGTGGTTGTTAATATGATAAATAAAGCTTACAAATTTGATTAACTTGTCTAAAGAGGTGACTTTTAAGAGAGTGAAAGTTTGGAGAGTACAGGATAGTTTTAATCGGTAAGGAAGCTTATTCCAGAGAGTCGGTGCAGTCTCGGAGAAGACTTGTAACCAGGAATTCGAGCATTTATGAAGTGTAGAAAAGAGCTGGGATATATCTTGAGACGAGTGAGGATATGTATGCAGGTAAAGTTTGGCTTATTGCTTTATAAGTTAGCAAGAGGATTTTGTATTTGATTCTGTAGTAAACAGACATAGCTCTGTTTTTTGTAGAGATTGAGTTTCAGATGGAGAAAATCCAGGATAAAATCGCTGAAAAATATTCAGTTACGCAGGTCTGCAAGGAGCGAATAGAGAGTTAAATGAACCAGGAAAGGGCTGTGTCCTAAATACCTAGAGATTGTAACATTTGAAAGCGAATAGAGTGATCAGCAGGTTTAAAAGCAGCAGAAAGTTCCAGGAGAATTATAAGAGTAGCAACCATTAATTTTATCAGTAATTAAAACATTGACCACCTTGATAGGTGCAGTTTCAGTGGAATGTTGAGAATGAAGGCCTGACTGAAGAGGGTCTAGAACATTGTGTAAGGAAAGAAAGGAAAGGAGTGAGACAAGTCTTTTAAGTAGCTTAGAAGAGCATGGGAGCTGGTAAATGGGACAATAATTTTAGGGACAGTTTGGGTCTGAGATTTGTTTTTTGCAGAATTGGCCTAATTAGCGCAAGCTTGAACAAAGGGGGAATATACCAGTGTTAAGAGAGAGATTACAGATTGTACTATAGGATGGCATAAGCATAGAAGATAGACATCGACTGACTTGTGAGGGTACTGTATCAAAAGGGTAGTCAGCCCCGGTTAGAAAATGCCAATTTCGAAAATCTCTATTTCGACCACTAAATTGCGAATTTTCGCAATTTCGAATTTTCGCTATTTCGAACGTTCCCAATTTCGAATCTAATAGGTTACGAAATATGCACATTTCGATTGTATTTCTATTTCGATTGTTGTATTTTCGATTATTCTCTATTGCTATTATATATATATGTGTGTGTGTATACGTATGTATATCCCTAAGTCCGAAAGTCTGGCCACCCCTGGTTTAGGTTATGTGGCTTTGACAGAATGGCTCCAAAGACTCTGATCTTTTACTCAAATGGATTCTCTTCTGTGTTTAATTTCTAGCCCTAAATCTTCATCATTTTCAGCAAATCACTACATTGTGAAAAGCTTATGTTCAGCGATGTTAAAGAGAAGGGGCCGGATCCAGAACTACATCCGTAGTTCAATAAACAGTAGCTACTGCGCATGCGTAGTAGCTATTGTATGTAATCTAAAAGACTGCATATACGCAATCTACGTATCGAAACGATACGCAGATTACGTACAATAGCTACTACGCGTGCGCAGTAGCTACTGTTTATTGAACTACGTCCGTCTATGGAAGACGGACGTAGTTCTGGATCCGGCCCAAGGTTCATATTTCCTTTTTCCCATTTACTCTTCCCCAGAAAGGACTGGAAAAAAGTTTTTATGTTTGTCTTCTCTGCAGATGTCTCTCAGTGAAAGTTGGCAGGTCTGCAGGATTTGTCTTCTTTCCTGCAGGGGGTACTACATGTACATCCTCCTTTTGTTCACCCTATTAAACCATGGTATCTAAATTTGGTTCTGCAGGCCCTTGCCAAGGAGCTGTATTCTCTAGATCTTCAATATTTCACCTTCAAAGTAGTATTTCTTCTGCCCATTTCCTGTTGTGTTTCTGAGCTGGGGGTTTTGAGTTGTAACCTCCCTTATTCAGGATTTTCATGAGGACTGGGCAGTACTTTGTACTAAGCCCTTTTTTTTTGCTGAAGGTGGTTTCACAGTTTCTCTTAAACTAGAATATTGTGGTCCTAGCTGCAATGCAAGTCCTCAGATGTGTCTCTGCAGTTCTTGTAGTCCGAGTGCTTTGCTATGTGTATACAACTTTTTCTGACCTTAGCTTTGTGTTTGCTGTGTGATGCAATAACGTGTTTGGCTGGGTCGTAGATTTCTTCAACAATTAGGTTGATGTATTTATAGTCAGCCAAACCAGTGATCGCGGGGCTCAGGGCTCATTCAAAGTTTTGCGAGGAGCGGTTTCAGAGCAATACCTCTCTTGCATTGTATGCAGTGTCCCCAATATATTGTCAGAGAAAAGAGGATTTTTTTTTTTTTTATTACTTTCTGCAAAATCTCTTGCTCAGTCCACTGTGCTCCCACCCCTTACTCTGCTTGTTAGTTTAGGGACTAGTTATATTGGCTTGTGTTTCACCTGCTTATGCTCTCTCCTTGAGCTTGGTTATTTTCAAAAGAATTGGATATCACACAATATTAGGGTCATAGTAGGTGAAGAGTATCCAGTGAACACTTTTAGGTATTGAAGTACCCTTACTCAAAGGTTTACCTGCTATACCACAATGTATGCATTGTCTCCAGTGGACTCATAAATTGATTTTATGGTGAGCAATAAAAATCTTATTGTAACAATGGTAGTAATATTTTAAAATAAAGGAGTGGTGCGTAAGAAAACTGTCCATGATTCTAGAGTGTTTTTAACAATGACCTGAAATATTGACCTGCTTTCATAATACAGCTTCTGCGGAGACCCCCTACTTCTGTGCCTGATGTACCAGCTGCTACTCATGTTTCTAAAAGTGTCACAGAGGCAGATGAGCCAGCTGCGGGGTCAGAGAATGTGGAGAATAAAGATGTTGGCGTCACACCTTACAGCAATCCTGAGAAGGATACCGCTAAAGACAGCGTGTGCGGGTAAGGTCTTTCAAACTGCACTAATTTTTTGGGGTTCATATTGCATTGCTTGCTTATAAAGCTTTTTATTTTAAATTGTCTGAAGTTCATGTCGTTTTTTTTTTTGTTTTTGTTTTTTTTCCTTTTTCTTCTGTGTTTAAGGCCTCCACCATCCAAAAAAATGAAATTGTTTGGATTCAAGGAAGATCCGTTTGTTTTTCTATCGGAGGATGATCCAATATTTATCCCAATACAGTGAGTATGTTAATCTTTCTTGAACAGGTGACCTGGTATGTATGTAGTCTTATGCATAGATCATAAACAATGCTTATGTATTCTTATTTTAATGTTCTAAAAACCGTAAGCTGCTTTCTGTTAGAGAATAGCATGTCATGACTGCAATAGCTTGATGCAAGCACTCTTACACTGTATTGAAAACCACTTGTGTGATCTTATAATGGATTATTTGGTAAATCCAATTTTCTGTGGATAAATTCTAATGGCATGTATGATGTGTTTGGCAGAAAATTCTATGCTCTAGATCCATCTTTTCCCAAAAAAAACCTCCTGACTCGTACCCAGGAAGGAAAGAAGAAACAGCTATACATGGTATCTAAGGAACTGAGGAATGTTCTGCTTTATAACAGTGAGAAGATGAAGGTACTTTCCTTGTTTTTTTTTTGTTCTATTTTATGAAGTAGAGCGTGTGTGTGTGTGTGTGTGTGTCTTTTCCATATGTCTGCATTTTTTAAATATTGGGTCAGACAGTTCAGTGGCATGGATGAATTAGTGACTTGTAATGATGCACAGTTCAAGTTTTCTGGTTACAGTTTTGCTGTTATACCAAACTGTGTTTTGCTAATTTTACTGTCACTTTGTGCTGTATCTTAAAAGCTTGTATTTTGAGGGATGGAAATTCTTATCTTGCCTGTATTTTTCCGACACCAATTATTTACTCGTTCGTGTTCAGTCTATATAGTTTATGTAAGAATTAGGTAAATTCAAAGTTGTAATCGGTTCCCAAATCACAAGAAATGTGGAACCTGGTTACATGTGGGGCCGCACAATGCAATACACAAAGAAAATTGGCAGTGGTATCCACCAAACCCTCTGTAAGTGGTAATCACTAATTAATATTAGTTAGATGTGAAACGTTTAAATGTTAAATCACCCATAATAAATATCACTAAATAGAGCAATTATAATATCACACCTAACAAAACTTTGCCACTTGGGCATAAACACGAGGGGTGCTGTCACATTGGTCCTGATACATAGATAAATGAAAAACAGACAAAGTTGGGCTAATTTAATGCGCACTAATAATGAGAAATATATGGTTAGTATAGTATAATGGCTGACATGGATTTGTTCCAGTGATAAATGTAGGGGGTGAAAAGAGAAAAATAAAATAAAACTTTTAATAGATTAATATAAAAGGGTGAAATATATACCCAAAAAAATAAAATTCACTACTCACTCTAAATTTATTTATGCCACAGTATATGATAAGGAGCCTAAGGAAAATAAGATAAATAATACCTCACAGTAAGGTCAAAATAAATTGGTAAAGGTGCTAAGATAACATATTAGTGAATAGATTATAGTATAGCAAAAACATAAAGCACCAAATACCATTGATACTGCTAGGCCAGACACTTGAAGGGAATTCAGCTAATGAATTAGTAACAATCTGGAAGGAAAATATTTATTGTGTCAACATTGTAACACAATTGTAACAAGTCGAGAGTAACAGTTTTCATTCCCACTAATGCAAATATGAATAACAATATATTTCTTGTGTCAACATTGAGACAAAATTGTTACAAAATCGAATATAATATAATATACATCATTCCCAGTGTTGCGAATGTGACCAGATTGGAGCAGAGCATGTTAAGAGAGAATATCATATAGACATGTGGATTCAAAAATAGGTATCCATCAGGTTCTAAACTCCCTGGTCTAAAAAAGCGTGAGCTGTCCCTGGAAAGGTGCCTAGCCGCCTCACAGCGGGACTTCACTCCGTAACAAACGGAGTATATAGGACCCTATTCTACATCTAAGTGCCCCATGATGTAACTATATACTGATAACCTGAATGGATGTTGAAAAAATAACGGCGCAGTGAACAATAAAAACAAACAGGGAAGCCGAGGTGCACCTCGGCAACCCCTTACCGCCAACGCGCGTTTCACAGTCTGGCTTTGTCAAGGCTGGTGGGCATCATGTCCCGACGCTGTCTTTATGTCCATGCATGCACCAATGGGACACACGGGCTAAAGTCAAATGATCAGAAAACATGACGTCCATGGACCTCCTACATTGTTGGTAAACAAGCAGACGTCATGGATTGACGTCTTCATGGCAACGATAGTAAATAAAAGTTGATTCATACAATTAGTGGGCAAGCACAGTAGGTGAGCAATATAACAACTTATACAAGTGTCCGCTGGTTAAAAGTAACAGCAATAAACAAAAATATACACAAATTACTAGCTAAAGCGGACCTGCTGGCTCATTTACAGAAAAAAAAGGCACAATGGTACCATTTAAAATACAGGGTACAAAGTTGTGGTGATACAATGTCACTTAAAGAGAAACCACCAGTATGTCCAAAAAGGGGTAATTGTTGATAAGGCTAACATCAAGACTTTTAATATTCAGTTCCCAATTGAAAACCTAAGGGGCATGTAAGTCTGGAACGTAGATTAAAGGATAGAAGCATCCCCAGTTGCTATAGGATACCTATACACTAACAGGAGGAGGTGGGAGCCATTGGTGTAAAAATAATAAATAATCTGTCAGAATTATAACATCCAAAAAATATAGAGGAAAAGGCAGAAACAGAAATTGAAAAATAATAAAAGTGGCTAATGAAAAATTGAGTAATTGTGGGGGATGAAAGTAAAATAAAATAAAATGTAAAAAAAAGAACTAAAAATGTATGAAGTATGAATGAGAAATTAAGTGGGTAATAAATGATAGTGTAAAAAGTGTGAATGGAAGTGGTGGTTGGTGTTGGGTGTGAATAAGAAATATAAACAGTGATGATGAGTGTAAATAAATGTGTATGAGTGAGGAGTTAATGAAAGGTGAATGAAAAGAATATATGCTGATAAATACAAAAACCCATAAAAAAAAAGTCACATAAAAAAAAAGTGTGTTGATAACATGAGAAGAAGAAAAGGGGAAGGGAAAAACATTAAATTGAGTGAATAAGGTGTATGAGAAAAATATGAATGATCCATGTAGGATCTGGTTAGGATTTTTTCAAACATATCTCCATCTATAGTGAATATGATGGAAATTGAATGAAAATAGTGATGGTGAGTGTTAATGCAAATTGAATGAGTGAATAGTAGTTGTGTATATTAATTCTAAGTTATTGCACATGATATTGAGTAATAACATGGGAAATATAATATTGAAGTTGTGCAAGGTGAATGTGTAAAAATACCTAATCGGATCCCTTGTAGGATCATCTCAAACCGCTTCTACATTATGAAAGATATTAAATTATTGAATTATAAAAACATAGAGTAATTAGCACTCTCGTTTAACCCATTAGGGGAAAGAGAACCCATTAAGAAGATTAACCTTGCTTCTTTTTGCAACAGAAGTTTCTCCCAATCTCCTCCTTGAATGTGTTTGTCCACTTTAAGAAGAGCAAAAGCTTTCAAAACCTTGAGATTGCAATCATGGGCTCTAAGGAAATGTTTGGCAACTGGGGTCAAAGTCTTGAAGTTAGTCTTATCTGCCACAGCATTTTTGATAGATCTTATGTGTTCAAGAATACTTTCTTTAAGTTTGTTTTGTTTTACCAACATACAGGTAATTGCATGGGCACTTCAAACAATAAATCACCCCTTGTGTATCACAGTTAATAAAATTGTTTATTTCCCATTGTTTGCCATATTTGTCAACATAATTTTTGCATGGCATCATGTTTGGACATGCCTTGCAACGACCACAACTAAAAAAACCCTTAGTAATGGATTTGTGTTTGGGTCTAGAGGAATAATGACTTTTGACCAAATGATTACGTAAATTGGGGGACTTTCTCCAACTCATGTTGATAGAATCACCAACAACTTCATTAAAAGCAGTATCTGTTTTAAGAATATGGAGATGCTTATTGAGAATACATCGTATTGCATTGGCTTCATTGCAATATGTGCCTACCATTCTTATAATTTTTTGTTTTGAAGTGTTGGGAGGATCTCCTACAGGGTGAATCAAGGTCTCTCTATTCAAATGACGACTCTCCTGATAAGATTGTTTAATAATTTTAGACTTATATCCTCTTTGTGTCAGTCTCTGCTTAAGCTCTCTTGCTCTTCGATTGAATGTAGAATTGTCTGAGATATTACGCCGAAGGCGCCTATATTCACCCTTGGGGATCCCTCTGATTGTGGATTTGGGATGGGAACTGGTATAGTATAGGAGGCTATTCGTAGCCGTTTCCTTTCTGAAAATATCAGTAACTACAGATCCATTTTTTTTTTATTTATAGTTAGATCCAAATAATTGATGAACTCTTGACTCATAGTTAATGTGAGTCTAAGATTAATGGTATTACAATTGAGTAAGTCCACGAATGTTTTTAGATCTCTCTCAGTACCGTCCCAGAAGAAGAGTATATCGTCGATATACCGAGCCCAAATCAAGATATGGTCGGTATATCGATCGTTAGCCTCTTCTTCTCATTCAATTTGCATTAACACTCACCATCACTGTTTTCATTCAATTTCCATCATATTCACTATAGATGGAGATATGTTTGAATGACCCATGTAGGATATGGTTAGGATTTTTTCATATTTTTCTCATACACCTTATTCACTCAATTTAATGTTTTTTTCCTTCTTCTCATGTTATCAACACACTTTTTTTTTTAGACCTTTTTTTTTTTTTTTATGGGTTTTTGTATTTATCAGCATATTCTTTTCATTCACCTTTCATTAACTTCTCACTCATACACATTTATTTACACTCATCATCACTGTTTTTAATTCCTTTTCACACCCAACACCAACCACCACTTCCATTCACACTTTTTACACTATCATCATTTATTACCCACTTAATTTCACATTCATACTTCATACATTTTTACTTTCTTTTTTTTACATTTTATTTTATTTTATTTTATTTCACTTTCATCCCCCACAATTACTCAATTTTTCATTAGCCACTTTTATTATTTTTCATTTTCTGTTTCTGCCTTTTCCTCTATATTTTTTGGATTTTTTTGGATGTTATAATTCTGACAGATTATTTATTATTTTTACACCAATGGCTCCCACCTCCTCCTGTTAGTGTATAGGTATCCTATAGCAACTGGGGATGCTTCTATCCTTTAATCTACGTTCCAGACTTACATGCCCCTTAGGTTTTCAATTGGGAACTGAATATTACAAGTCTTGATGTTAGCCTTATTAACAATTACCCCTTTTTGGACATACTGGTGGTTTCTCTTTAAGTGACATTGTATCACCACAACTTTGTACCCTGTATTTTAAATGGTACCATTGTGCCTTTTTTTTCTCTTTTTTCTGTAAATGAGCCAGCAGGTCCGCTTTAGCTAGTAATTTGTGTATATTTTTGTTTATTGCTGTTACTTGTAACCAGCGGACACTTGTATAAGTTGTTATATTGCTCACCTACTGTGCTTGCCCACTAATTGTATGAATCAACTTTTATTTACTATTGTTGCCATGAAGACGTCAATCCATGACGTCTGCTTGTTTACCAACAATGTAGGAGGTCCGTGGACGTCATGTTTTCTGATCATTTGACTTTAGCCCGTGTGTCCCATTGGTGCACGCATGGACATAAAGACAGCGTCGGGACATGATGCCCACCAGCCTTGACAAAGCCAGACGGTGAAACACGCGTTGGCGGTAAGGGGTTGCCGAGGTGCACCTCTGCTTCCCTGTTTGTTTTAATTGTTCACTGCGCCGTTATTTTTTCAACATCCATTCAGGTTATCAGTATATAGTTACATCATGGGGCACTTATTTTATTTTTCTCTTTTCACCCCCTACATTTATCACTGGAACAAATCCATGTCAGCCATTATACTATACTAACCATATATTTCTCATTATTAGTGCGCCTTAAATTGGCCCAACTTTGTCTTTTTTCTATGTAAGAATTAGTCCTGACACTTACAGAAGAGTTAGGCAAGTAGTGATTCCGGATCTGTACTAGTCTTTTGTGAATTTGACAGTTCTGAGTATGAGTCATTACAACATGCCTGTTGTAATAAGATATTAGCCTTTTACTTTTATCCTTCTAGTAACATGATGAAAATACAATGGAAGATGGGTTATGCTTAAATTTGATTATTATCTATATAGAGAATAATAGAAATCCCTGACTTTATGAATTATTCTACTTTCATTAACTTATAACATTGATGCTATAGAATGTTGTTAGTCATGTAGACTTAAGTGTAGGACTCCCTTATGGGCAGCTTTGAGCCAGTTTTAATATATAGATACAACTACTATAGACTGAATTTATGTTTGGGTTACACATGATTTTGTGCTCCTTAGAATCAGGTATTTGCTGATGTCAAAACTTATACAAGCATGTTTAATGTACGCTATAACCCCCCCCATTCCACATTCAATCAATCTAAATGTTTTGAGCACCTTTCACAAGTAATGAGCAGTTTGCATAACACAAGCTACATGTTTTATGTAGTTATGAGTCGCAATTAGACACATCCAAAAGCAAAAAGGAATTTAGAACCCTTGCAGCTTTGGATAGGTTTCTGATTGCTGCTAAGGATATTTTCTTTTATGCTTCCTTCTGCTGTGCTGATGTATGGAAGTAGGTCAACAAAGATCTGTGTATTATAAGAAATTATTTACATTTCCAGGTAATCAACACTGGTATAAAAGTACTGTGTCGCAACAGTGATGGAGAACAGTATGGATGTGCTTACAGGCTAGCTCAAGAGGTAATAAATAAGTGTTGCATTAGTACAAATCAAGGGGGAAAGGGAAGTTTTTCAGATTTTTTTTTTCTTTTTTTTTTTTTTTTTTTTTTCTCGTTTTGTAAATGTTAAAGTCTGAATAATTTGTGAAGTGGTTGGTATTTTATTTCTCTTATCTGCAGGGTATATATACTATTTATCCATTCATCAATTCAAGAATTGTTATTGTGTCAGTGGAAGACATTAAGGTTTTGCTTACCCAGGAAAATCCTTTTCTAAGTAAATTTAGTAGTGAAACACAAAAGCAGACTAAAGATTTAGGTAAGTAAACGTTTATTACTTGCTGTTAACTGGGTTATTATTTAATAATACCATATTCATTAATGGTCAATGCTTAAAATGTATTAGAGTTGTAAAAGACTATAACTTCTGTAATGAAACTAAATGGATGTTTTATATAACAAACTTAAAATGGTGCTCTTTCATTGTAACAGAGTAACACTAAGAGGTAGCATAAAACAATTTGCTTACTGTGTGCATCATGTTGTCAGGAAAGTTTCACGAAATTGGACCCTTTTTATAAAGGACTGTCACACTGGGCACGCTAGTACAGGTCTGTAGCAGGAGGTGGGAGTGTCTCAAAGAAGAGATTTACTGAAGAAAGGTGGTTGAGTTAGAACTAGTACTACTGTAAAGATTGCTCCCTGTCAGTGCAGTGTTGTGACATAGCTGCTGAAAGATGAGACCCAGTGTAAAGAACTGCAGGGAGATGGGTAGAGCTTGGAACAATGGAAGTTAGCTGTAATGAAAAGGGGAGGGGTGCAGGCAGAAGAAGAAAAGAATTACGAAACAAAGAATAGATGTACATAAATATGTATGTAAGAAAAATGATTAACAGGCACCATGCTGACACACACACTCTAAGGTTATGTGCCATTTAGATCTATATGTATTTATAGGATAAATATTTTTTTTTCCATCAAAATATGTACCTTAGATTCATAAAATGTAGACCAAAATTCACAATTCATACAGTCCCTGGTTGTGAAGAAACAACTTTAAAAAATCCAGAAATCAAACGTAGTCCAAAATTTCCGGTTCCGGTCACAAGACAACAGTAATATTGACATATTTATTTTTGGGTCATCAGGAGTACCAGTTAGACAAAATGATTTCCAGTATATGACTATGTATATGCCCACTTACTTTTCCCTCTCAGACATGCATATCATAAGGTGTTTGATTTGGAGGTTGTCCCATTTTTGTGACCGTAGTACACACCTTAAGTATTTTACAACATAATATATGAATAATGTAACTATGTATAATCTTGGTAATAACTGAAGGATATGTAAATTAAGAGGCCTTTTCAGGGAACAAAATACTGCCTTTGATCTTAACTTTTACATTTCTAAACATTCATTTATAATTATTTTTTTGCACCTGTATCTTTGTCACCTTTACATTTTTGCCTGAGAAAGAACTGCAATAAAAAAAATCTAATATACAGTCAATTATTTTAATTGGTACTTATAAAAGATTGTACTTTTTAATGAACCTGTTACCAGGGGTGCACTCAACTCTCTTTATATTGTAAGCCTCAACTAGAACTAGAGAAGCACCTCTATTAGTAAATTTGGCAGTGACCTAACTTATAATGGGAGTTTTCTTGGTCTTTTATTCTCTCCCGACCTGTCCCTCTGCCTGCTCTTCCATCTCTTTTATATATACTTCTTCCCTTCTGTATACTTTTCTTGTGTGCTTTTCCTTTGCTGTGTCCTGTCACCCGCTTCTGGAGCTGTTTCAGAAGCAGGTAAGTCTTCAAATTGGTGAAAACTTTGTGGTAATTGTAATATTGAACATAAGTGTTGACATGACAATATTCTATCTGACAGGTGATAAGTTAACGACCTAGTCAGATAGACCGAACGACAAGTTTGCGCGAACAGGTTTACTGTTACTTTCTGACATTATTTGTTTTATACCACACCTGACAGGAAAACTTTTGATCTTACAACTATATGCATTTCATGTCACACCAATGTTCTAAATTCTCCCTTTCCATGTCTGACTTTAAGGTAATTATATACAGACAGCACAGCTTAGTTCAGATTTTCACTTGTTTAGTCTCCTGGTAATTGCTTTTCCATTGTTATAGTTTCACATAGACATGACAGTGCCCAGGAGAACACACAGATTCTGAGAGGTTCAATATATTGTTTAATTTCACATTAATTTTCACAAGTCTGTCCATACTTGGCTGTTGCATAACACATTGGATTTGAAAGCTTAATAACACTGCAACAGAAGGCTGAGGGATTAAAAGGACAGACAAATTCTATGATTTATTTTCTGCTACATGCCACATACTGCATTTCAGTGCAAGTCTTGTGATTGTGCCAACTTCTATTTTATAATCACAATGCACTCTAATTGCAGTTTAATTTGTCTATTCTGTACTTATATGTGCTCACAATAGTGTGTGTATATTTGTTCAGAACATTTTTAATTCTCACTCTGAATAGGTTGCTTTGGCTAGCACATGACTACTATTAATAGATACAGTGGGTTAAGTTGAACATTTCTGTTTTTCATTTTCAGCTATGGGGAGTATCATCCTGAAATATGAACCTGATCCACAGTGAGTAAATGTCATGTGCCTTAACTTTTTTTTGAAAAAGCACTTTTCTATGATAAGCAAAGCAAGGGAATACAAAAATACACATTATTTTATCAAATATGCAATGCTGCTGATAAGTAGTCACTTATGCTAAGTGTTTTTAATTTAAAATATTAGCTAGATAGAGCTCTATTAAATATTAGTAAGGTAAATATTTTGAGACTTGCATGATGATGTAAAATATATAAAGCAAATATCGAATGATTTTTTTTGACTTGTTGGCTTCAACTACTTGAAATGACTTTATTTTTATTTTTTTAAGGATACCTGACACTATTCAGTGCCCTGTAGTCTTGTGCGGGTGGCGAGGGAAGACTTCAATCCGTTCGTTTGTTCCAAAAAATGAACGAATGCATTATCTGAGAATGATGGGGCTTGAAGTATTTAAGGAGAAAAAGGAAAGTAGTGAAAATGTATCCAATTCGCCAGATGTCACACTTAACCAATTGGAGGATGAGTCTATGGACATTGCTTGTGAGGGAGAGAAGAATGAGGATAAGTTACCTCTTGGAGCCGAAGACATGAGTGAAATTAGTGAGTGCCTTGATGTGGAACAAGTGAAACCGGTTGGTGTATCATGTCCGGAACAGTCTGATGGCACCGTATACACACCCACTCGCAATGTACAGGACCAGTTGCAAACAGACTAGTGGCGATGTATGGGTGTAACTTTTTGCTTTTACATAAAAAAAAATAAAAATCTTGTATTGTTAGTAATTCTAAACTTTTCAATGCAGAGAGATGTATTCCGTTTAGTTTTTATTTTATTTCTTTTTTTATTTTAATAAATCCATTAAACATGGCATTTGCACAAATGTATTTATTTTAGGTTTATAATATCTTTTTTGTAATGGGAATTGCTGGTGGAAAAAATATTTAAATATGCTTATTACTATAGCTATTATATCAACATAACTTAAATTATGTAGTGTGTTTGCACTACATGTGAATGGCCGTGTTTAATAACAGCATAAACATGGGTAAAGTGTAAACAGCAACATTTGTTACAGCACTAGAATGTAGACTGCAAAGCTAAAGGCAAATGAGCATATAACGGTTTGTAAGCAATTCCAGTAATTAAAAAACATGCGTATAATGCATAATTTTTAGCCACACCTACTGTGAATGACTCTTCAAATAAAGGTTCCATCTTTTAATTTAGATTTGCACAGATTTTTTATGTATTATGATTAAATACATTTAACATATATTTATAATTTTTTTTTATTAAAAGCTGTTACCAAATGTTTTATATACATATTTACAATAAATCTAGTCTGTTTTGATAAAATAAACTATGCAGTGTGCTAACTAGTAGGTTTAAACTCAAAGTGAAAATGTTCCTGCTTTACATTACTTGTTGATCTTATTACCTAGATCACAACACATGTAATGAAAGTATGAGATGAATATACATACCATAATAGCAGCATACAACATAAGCTGTAACACTTAACAATCAGAAAATTGGTCTGGCTGGAGTCCAAGGGCCGGACTTACAATCCCGGACGCAGCGCACTATATCTGTTGAAGTGAACGTTACAATATACACTTTGTATTTTTATTTTTTTATAATTTTTTTATACAATTGTTACACTTATGTATTAACTTAATCCGATGTGATTAGCCTGTTCACGCCCCTTAGAGGATATGTGGCCTGGGTGTTGGTAATATCTTATGATAAAGCAGGAAAGGAACACCAGCTTACTATATAAGTACGGACACTTGATCAGCTGCAGCATCTTTGAAAAAGGCTAGACCAGCCTCTGTCAATCCAGGACGGAGGTTCCCCTTCAGGACAGCGGCATGACTTCAGCGTTATTCCAGTACTTGAACAGCAGCGGTTCTTGCTCCCCCTTCCAATTGGGCACTCTGACCTCATTATATATGCCTTTTTAAGCTATATTTTAGATTGGAACACTTTCTATTAATGTTTTTTACTGTTTAATGTGTGCTTGTTCTTATTTCTCCAATACATGTCTTAATTCCCTTGGATGGGGAACACCGTGGAGTTCAACACATCTGTGGACTGTTTTATGATCCACTCCAGTTTTTTTTTTTTCATCACAGAAGTGTAGTTAGCGTTAATCCCTATTCTCAATTCTTTGTTTTTCGGGGGAATTGGTGGATCCCTGGAGTTTATGGGATTGGCGACTGGCTCTTATAGCACAATACATTTTTTTTTT
>WWET01004892.1:82067-92204 GCA_011038615.1 Limnodynastes dumerilii
AGCAGCAGCAGCTTTGAAGAATAGGGAGCCATTCAGCTTGCTGATTGGCTCCCTTAAAATATCGGGAGCTTTCTCCCAATTTAAATCAAACATGTCAAAAGATCAAATAATCGCACCAGAGCATTTCTGGTGCGTTTATTTGGCTTTTCAAAAATTGATCTGTACCATACACTAAAGCGATTATTTGCCCGATAACCCAATAATTGGTGATCGGGCCGATAATCGCTGTAGTGTATGGGCAGCTTAAGTGTGTATCAAGTATATCTATTGTTTTGGGTTTTTGGGATTCCCAGTAATTTCTCTTGCCTAGCTACCGACACCAACTGCATCCCCTTGCTGAGCGTGGTGATCGTATTTCACCTCATCCTCACTGTCTTCCCTTAGGAATCAGTTTACCTAAAGATTGGGTTATTCTTGGAAACAGCGCAGCAAAATTTCAGTATCCAATCTTAGGGATAACACCATTTGTATGAACCATTTGCATGTATGTCTTTTTGGGTCACATACCTAATTTTGCATTTGCAACAGGTTTTCAAAACACTTTTAACTGAGTGCTGGGATCTAAATAAGTTAGCACATAGTGAAAACTTGAGCATTCAAACCATCAACATTACACGAGAGTAAGTTCTAATTGGTGGGGAAAGGAGAGTCAGAAGGAGTTTGCAAATTTAGTGGTGCAGCCATCCTACCTTAAGTCCATAGAGACAGTGCATAAATTGTGCCTGCAAGGGATCCAAAGATAAGCCTGACCAATGTGCTATTTAGGTAAGATCGGTCCACCCCCACAACGTGCTCACAATAAAAAAGAAAGGCAAAAACATTAACTGCAGTGTCGCAATATGAAAAATAATTTGACAACAGATAGTGTTTTGCTGGATATTATACCATAAAGATATGTTAAAACAAAGAGCAAATTGTATAACCATCTGAATGCCTGTAACAATCAACTTTTTATTATTTGTTTTTTAACAAAACCAATTGGTTTGAGGAGTGGACACCATTTTAGCCATGGCTTGCACTCACTGAATACCACTAGTAACAACAAAAAGCAATATAACATTGCATAGGAATATAGTCCCCAGTATGTATAAGCTCCTTCTCTTTGACCCGGAAATCTAGAAACTTTTCTATAATGGACCGAGGTTTGCTATTTGGCCCATCACATTCTGGACCTAATCTATGTGTCCTTTCTATATGGAAAACCCCCAAATCTTCAGCAATCCCCAAAGCCATAGGCAAGGTAATAGTTAGATATACCATCAATTGCGGATCCGTGATTACTTCTAGAATCCATACAAAACATAAATTATTATGGTAATGTCTGTTTTCCAGATCATTCACCTTGTCCATTAAGGCCTGCAGGGAAGTTGAGTGATTGGTTTGAGTACTTTGTCCCCTACATAACTCTGTTGTTGTTCAAGGGTAACAATTTCTGTAGATTTGGCCTCAATTTCAGCCAAAGGGAAGTCTACCCTCGCATGAAGGTCTTCAAATGTAAAGGTATAAGCTAGTACTTTTACCCCCCCCCCCACATGGGTAGTTCCAAAAGAACCAGAAGTTAACAGAGCCATTTCTGACAGTAATACATTCCACGGGCCACACTCCGGTGCTAGAAGTGTATCTCACCACCAGAACCCTTCCCCAAACAAGGTAAGAGTATGCTCCAACACTCCAAACAATGGATAGGAAACTTTGGGCTTGCAAAAGTAGGTTGGATCCAGGTGGCAAAACAGAGATCAGCTAAAATGCGGCCATGCTGGATGCACCGCCCTATTTTATTTATTAATAATTTAATTAAGGATAGTGTTTATTGAATGAAGACTTATTAATTGTGACTTAATCAAAATACAGAATCCATTTTAGTACAGCTAATGCTTGATCATTTCATGTGCATTTCATGATTCCCTAAAATGAAAGCAGTATCTCTGAAATGACTTTCTAAGGAATTGCAATATCTTTATAAGATGATGTGCTATAATGAAATAAACAAATATTTATGAGTGTCTTTAACTTACCTATATCCCTTTTTCTAAACATTTTAATTTTCTGAGACTGTGTACTGTATGCCTTACTCTTTGTGTTATAATTTAAAAACATATTTCAATGACTTTTATATTTTATATTCTACTTTATGGGAAAAAATCCATCAGTGGAAGCTGGAAGGGAAGTGAGAATCTGATTGGCATCCTACCTTTTTTCAATTAACGAGTTCTATCTTCTATGTATCCAATTTCTAAGGCCATCCTGGGGGCTTTCTGGTTGCCTCTTCATCCCATTATGTCTTGCCATTGTATTTTGTTCTCCTTCATTCCCTTATTCTTGTGATTTTGGCAGAAATTGTGATGCGACCTGTCCCTGTATTGAGCTGCTTTGTCTCTACTCTTGATCATGCTCTACTTTTATTCTATGGCATTTAGACGCATTGAGACTATAATTCTGTCCTCTTACATTTGGAAAGTCTTTTATCTGGCCCATTCAGCTAATTCTGTTGCCTTTTTTTTTTATCTCAGGTCTCTTATCTGTGCTTGACAGATGGTAAAAATTCAATAAGATGTACATTATGTTTTGTTTAATTTTAAAGTCAATAGAAAACCTATTAAATAAAAGAACCACAGCAAGGATATCATGGCTTTGTTGTACTACCTGGGAATCCTTTTGAACATGGTAAATTTCCTAAATTAAATGATAGATAGATAGATAGATAGATAGATAGATAGATAGATAGATAGATAGATAGATAGATAGATGTCATATATTTATGATAATGGGGACATATGAGTTAGAATTTTGAGTCCTTCATGAAACCTGAAGGAAAAAAAAGAATCTGTAAAGAGGTAAGTGATGTATACTGCTCTAGGTGTGTAGATATGTTTTTGTATCTATCTACAGTATAGTACTACTACAGTACCATTCATGAGGACAGAGACTGCCCATCCAACTATTTAAAAATTTACAAATAAAAAGGGGAATGCGCTTTGGTTATACCCAATAGAGTTTCTATAAAATTAAAAACAATTTAATAACAATACAACTTAATACACATGATAGATACAATTAAAATAAATAATATGATCCCAATACACTGGTGTAAGCACATCCTTTTAAACTCAGTAAGTTATCTAGGTTCTTGCACATAAGCGGATATAGAACCTATTCATACTGGAGACAATAGAAATATTGTCCACATCGATGTTTCTTTAAATCATATCCATGGACTTTTCAAGAAATTGAGTTTATTTTACATAAAATTTGCATATATTTTATTAAATAATAAATTGTTGTATTTGAATAATTGACAAATAAAACAACTTTATAAAAAAATTTACATTTTCAAAAAGTTTGGTGTGCCTCCACTCATGAATCGGTTGTGGTGTGTGTGTGTGTGTGTGTGTGTATGTGTGTATGTATGTAACTTACGCCTCGTTTGTTTCCTCCGCAGAGGAATGGGGAGTCAGTGCAATCATGCCTTCAGGTAAGTGACATTGCAATGCTGAAAGGAGCTGAGAATTGCTGTGTCTCTGCAGTGAAAGAGAAAAAGAACATCCTGTACTTATAGCTTGTACAGTCGCATCAGCATTGGCCCACAGTGGGACTTGATGCCAGCAACTGTCATCAAGTCCCACCCCTACTGTTTGTGCTGCTGTTCACGGCATTGTGACACAATGGGGAAAAGGTCTTGATGATAAAGTTTACATATTAAGAAGCAGAAGAAACACCTGTAAACATTTGCTAAAAACAATGGTCAACAACCAGCCCTTAAAGTTTAAAATAAAACCATATTTTCCTTTAAGTTTATAATAATGAATATAAATATAATCATGTATGTAGCTTACCCTTTGACTACATGGGAATACTAGATACTAGACTGTATATTTAATACATAATTTTGCCTATAAATTTTATTGAGGGAATCCTTTATTTATTGTTCTTGTCTCATCCAGGGTTCCTATTACCCTTGTTGGTTCTTGAGGTTAAGATCCAAGTACAATGTCTTAATGCACCAGTAGGCCAGGATTATACCTGTTATTACAGAAAGTAGAACAAATTGAAGAAAAAAGCAAATATTTAGAGAAAAGCTAATTGTACAGAAAAAAAAATCAGGTTATCAACAACCTCAATAGGTAAATTGTTCACAGTTCTTTGCTTATTGGAAAATAAATTGTAAGAAACAATGCAAATGGTAAAATATTTAGTTTAGGAACTTAGACTTGAAGGAAGAAACTTCCCACAGATATTAATAATCATTCTTGTACACAATATACTAGAGCTACTAATGCACAGTATATGTTTGCCAATGGATAAGACTCACAATGCTGTTCCATATTAAATGAATGTTGTCATTGCAGAAACAGGTGTGTGATATGTGTAATGTGCGTGGTTTTAAACCATTAATATTTGGCCAGCAGACTGATGTTTGGTTTTTTATAAATAATTCTAGCACATGCTGTTTTGCATCTCCATGTTAAGGTTTATTTTGCATGTTTTTCTTTGTGTACTAGTCTAATTATATTATGAATGATGATAGTAACTCATACTGCAAAGCTTTTATCTGGAAAACAAAGTTAAAATGATTCTCCCTCCTGTTTTGCACCTGAGTTTTCCCGACGTTATTAGGCCATGAATGTCTCATAGGAATACTGTGACAATGACCTGCATATATCAAACATGACATTTATTACTACATTTGCAAAGGGGGCTTCTATGGATCTGGAAATGCATAGATCATTTGCCTGCAGTCAAGAGGAATATTAAGTAACACATATCATTTTTATATACCATAAAACTATATATAGAGAACAAAAGGATAAATGTAATTACTACTGCTGCCTTTCAATATACTATGAAGCACTTATTATTTACTCCTTTCAAATTCAAATTTTATATTCTGAGATGTAAAGGCAAAACATTATGTAAATGAATGGTAAATTAGACAATTAATCAGTCATCGCATGCTCATTTAAATGCTGGCTAACTGTTATCCTGTCCAACATAGCTGAATTATCTAACACAGATCAATTCCCTGTGTGCATGTGTGTCTCTTATTCATTATTATAGCTGAACTCAGGATGACTCCATTAAGTACAATTTCACAATTACCAACTTGCTCTGCTTTTTTTTTTTTACTGCTACGTTGTCCTGATTCCAATATGTTGGAACAAAGCAGTTTAGCATATGCAATGATTTATTCTATTTAAAAGATGTGTGTATCATCCTTCTCTTATGAGAAAAGTGTGACATTTTTAATTATTATTACTATCTTTTATTTGAGGGCCACAGTGTCAATTTTACCAATTGACTACATGCAGAATAACTTTACTAAACAATACCCACATAGTATAGCATCCAAATGAATTATACGTTTATCTATAAAAGCAGTGCTAGCTGCACCCAGACAGATAGGGGTAGCAAACAGTATTAGAACTATTGATTAAGAGAAGAATAGAGAAGAATAGGGAAATATATTGTTATGTAATATTTGCAAAATTTATTTTTTTAAACCCATTTACATTATTTTATGTTGACAATTACAACACCTCTGGAAGTGTGAGTTCAACAATCAAGAGAGTCAACATCAGATGGTTTGTATGCCAGGAAAAATAAATACCATAGTTAAAGAGAGACCATCCTAATTTCAGAAATTTTAGAAGAAATCGCCAGGATTATGCCATCAGAAAAATTGAAAGAAAAGTTAATCATGGAGGATGGAAGCTAACCAGTTTTGTAGCAGGAGGGGTTTTATGCACAGTTCAGTATAAGTCTACTAATGTACACTCTATTGTTCAAGAGTCAGTATCAATGTATAGGAAATGTGCATCAACAGGCTATAGACAAACTAATATGCCTAAAACTGTTGCATTATTGGTTCAGTGTTCCAATGTACCACTCCAAATCGCCTTTTCATATCACCACAAGGGCATGCACATTATTAAATACTGCTAATTACTTCAAGGCAAAGATGAATGATTAATATATGTGCATTTATTCTGTGATAAAGTATGTCCAATACTACTGTATACTGTCCAACATTACTACTCTGTTTGCTTGGTTTGTGCAGGATAGTAGCCAAGTAAAGTTTTTCCAGCTGTTAAAAGAGCAACCTGGATGTGCGATCAATTCATTCTTAAACAATATGCAGCCTCTTGTCACTTGTAATGCACCCTCTTGGAATTAAATACTACACTACCGGGTGCCTATTTCTCTATTATTAAATAGTACAGAAAAAATGCTGTATTTATGACTAAAAACAAAGTGAATTAAATCATTTGCTATTCCAATGAAATGCTGCTGATTTGATTACATTACTTTCAATGCTTTGAATTTCAAAGATGCAAATGTATTTGCCTACAATTGGCCTCCAGTTATTCTAATAATGTGTGGGTTTATGGCTGAGTGTAATTTCCAGAGCTCATTTGAATAAATGATTTAACTGAGATCAGAATCTCTTTTAAAGCGCTACAATTGGTTAGTTGGTAAGTTAATAATAGTCCATATTGCAAAAGCTCTGAATTCTTATTTTGTGTTGTGCTTTGTTTGGAAGACACAGAGCGATGACTCCTTAGACATCTCTTAATTAAGTTTACTTCACTGCTGTAGCTCCCCCACCCCTATCATTAGATGAATGACTGTTTAAATGAATATAACAGCTTTCAGTTCATTTATAGCATTAACATGATTACTTAAATTAATTAGGTGACATTCCAAGGACTTTTATGAGATGCCTAGATAAGAAATCCCAGTGAAAATGAAGGTCATATTTAATTCTTTATAAGGACTAATCCTCTTAAATCAAGAAATGACAAGATAATGAAATTATTTTATTTGTTAAAAATGAAACTATCAAATGAAGTACTTGTGTCTAATAGACCTAGCCTGCTAAATGGGAAACTCCATGATGGGGCTGCTATATATAGAAAAAAGGGTATATAGGAGACTACGTGGCTCCCACAAAACTCAAAACCTATGAGATGAATTACAGAACATATCTCGCACCCAGTGTTCCAAAGAAGTATCCCTTATAGCTGCAATTATATGCTCATCTCCTGGTTTCCTTGGTGTTTTATGTGGGGATATGCTACACCAACTTTGTTTGTTTGCTGATGACATGCTATTGTTTGTGACCAGCCCGTAGACCTCATTAGTTGAGTTGCAGTTGATATTAGAATGATACTACACGGCATTTCTTTATAAGCTCAGTGGACTGGATCCAGACTTAAGTAAGTGCTTGAAATGAGTTACTCCTGGGATAAACCATGTTGATTGCAGGTGAGTCAAGTTAATTGTATTCTTTGCATGCAGGGATATATCTTTAAACTGCTTACTGCACACAGATACTGACCAGTTTTACTATCACACTGTTATTTAGACTTGGGATAGGAAACATCACCTCTCAACTCTAATACTGTTTGCAACAGATGAAATATGACTCCCCTGCAATCAAAATGGTTTAGCCCAGGAATAACTAATTTCAATCACTTGCTTTAGTCTGCATTCAGCCCAATGATATTAAATCAGATTCCCTCTCTATCAATGTTCCTGTTCCCACCCTATCAAATCTGCAACATAAATAAAATTTTACTTGGAAGGTCCAATCACTGCCTTACTTTGGTATTTAAACTCTCTGAGGTTTTTATTGTTAATATTCCTCCTCTACTACCGCAACTTCCCACTTTTACTAAAGCATGGATACACTTTGGGGTCTTATTGGCTGGGCTGCCTCTCCCTCTTATCCTCTCCCTGAAGGTGTGGGATAGTGGGGTGGCTATGGGGTAGTGAAATTAAACTCCCAATCCAGAATCCTCTCCATTCTAGCTATCTCCAAACTAGGCACGTAACTAAAATAAACGCTGTGGTTGTGAATCTGGTCCTATATTACTTGTGATTGAGTAGAGCTAAAAAACATGCACTGCTGGTGGTCAGTGGGTACTGAATTGTTGAGATCCCCAGAACTAGCATTTCCGTATTATTGTTTTGTGTTTTTCGGTTTTTACTTTACATCTGACTAGTCAGCTACGTTAATTTTTTAGGCCTTCCCATTATGCATTAGCCACCTTACTCTCTCCTATTTAAAATGCAGTTCTCAAATCTGTTTTTTAAAAACTTGACTTCAAGCATTGCATTTAAAAGCATTTAGGAGCTATAAGTGGAGTGTGAACTAGATTAGGGTTGGGCTTGGGTCTATTATAAATTTTTTTTATTTTCTGTATTATCTGTATCCATCAGACTACCATTGTCTCATAGAGTCACTAAGAAATGCCTTAGACTATGGTGAGTATCGGGATCACCAGCAGAATTTTTTAGGCCTGAGGTACAGCCAAGGTGCTCCGCCTCCTGTAATGTCACCCTTACTCCTTCCCTGCACATTGGCCTGCTTATATGTAGCTCTCCAGGAGCAAGTATTGACAGTAGGATATTGCCAATACTTGCTACTACAGAACTAAGATGGGTATCGGTGGGCCCATTTCTCTCCAGGCCCAGAAAAAAGTCCCAGCTGCCCCCCCCCCCCTTCATGGCGGCCCTGGTGAGTAGAGTACTACAGGCAAGAAGATTTTAATGGTGCAATGACAAGTTGTGCCCCTGTAGAACTCTTTTGCTTCACTAGGATGGCTGCAGTGCACAATATGAGGTGATGATGAAATCTGGTCCCTTTAGTGACAAGAAAAGTGAATCCCCAGAAGGACTGTATTTCTTGTGGGGAATTTATTGTTAGGGATATCCAACTGGAGAGAGGTTCTATAACTAAGAATTACACAAAATAAGCTTTCCAAGAGATGATAAAAAAGGGAAGAATAAGAGATTCATAAAGCAAACTCTCAGCTATGTGTGCCAATTCTCAGAGCTTAGCAAATAAAACCCATTAACTAATTTCTATTATGACAAGATATGATATAGATATTTTGGGCACCCCTAAATAAGAGTACAATTTTAAATCATTACAAACACAGAATGGAAGTTGCTCAATCAATTTATAGGTAAATGTAAACAGGTGTATGAAAGGCAGGGGTTAATCACAGAAACAAAGGGAGAAATAGCCCCAGCAACACTGAAAAGTTACGTAGATTATGTGAAAAAGATACTGCGCATGCGCAGTATCAAATATTGGGGAAACACCGGACTTATGCAATACGTCCAGTGTTGTGAATCCGGCCCAGAGTGGCAGACTGATTTGAACTTGGAAATGTAGCACAGCAGTGTAGCAAAAGACTTGGAGCCAGAATTAATAAGCCGCAGGTTTGGAAAAGTGGAGATGTTGCCCATAGCAACCAATCATATTCTAGATCTCATTTAACTTTTACATATTACAGAATGTCAGCTAGAATCTGATTGGTTGCTATGGGCAATGGGCCTGATCCAGAAGAACGCCCGCCGTCGCTCGGACGTTGCCCGGCGTTGCTACGGCAATGCCTGATCCTGGATCGGGTGTCCGTAGCAGCGCCGTAGGGACGCTGGAGGGGACGTCCTCCAGCATCCCTACGCTCACGTTAGTGCTGGTGGGCGGGGTGAGGTAAGTAAATGAGGGTGGGGGGGCGTGCTAAGCGGCCATACGCTCCTGTGCTTGCGTATGGCCCCTTCCTTACGAAGTTAGGGTAGCCTTCAGCCGGCGTAAGGAAGGGGCCATACGCCCGCACAGGGGGAGTGCCAAGGGGAGTCAGCGATGTAACGCTGAGTGTTAGTATGCTCAGCGCTACATCGTACCTCTGGATCAGGCCCAATATCTCCAATTTTCCAAACCTGCAGCTTATAAAATCTGGCCCTTGGGCTGGAAGCGCTGACCACCAAAATAGAGAAACCTTGTAAGTGTCTGGTGGCTTATCATATATCTGCAGATGTATGTAACTAATTCTCTGACTTGTATTTTAAAGATAGAAAGTTATTATTAGTTTCTGTGTAATTGCAAGAGTGCTGGGGCTTACTATTTGTATTTGTGTAAACTTCCCTTTCCTACAGCAACTGCTGAATATTAATTCATAAACTGATTTGAGCAACCTCCATTTTCTGTATATATATATATATACAGTCACTCAACTGAACTAGTTGAGCATACTTGTTTGTATTACAATTATCAAATTTTTTAAAAGATAGATAAATCTTTCTGTAGGTGAAATAAAACCTTCTGAAATTGGGCTATTTTATTGTATA
>WWET01004893.1:8892-20411 GCA_011038615.1 Limnodynastes dumerilii
TCCTGCTGACCATGTATTAAGTACTGTATCACTTATTTCTCCAAATCGTATGGGTACTTCCCCACAAGGTGCTTGCCCCAATGGTCTAGGTATTGCCTTGAAAGCAGTTTTCCCTACCATAAGGTTTTTTGAGATATTCAGTTTATTTACAGAGATACAAAAACTAATATTCTGATATTCCATAATACCGACGGCTGTATAGTTTTCCTTTATTGCCGCTAGTTCTTCTAGAGTAATGGGGACGAATGCCCATGGAATGGATTTCCTTGAGGTGGGGGCATGGGAACAAATCCAACAATTAGTTTGCTTGGTTATGTGACTAACAGACTCATGAAGATGGGGCAGTGCATTCTCCGGCTTCTATAATGGGGACTCACACCATCTAACACACCTCTCCTCAGGTGGAGTACCACAGTATTTACAGGTACATAATTCTATCCCAACTTGTCTTTGCATTCCTCTGTTTCTGAATCCCCACTTATCACAATTACTAGAAATGCACAACAAATAAGAAGGATATACAGCCTCATTCTGGATCAGTAGTCTCGATTCTGATACTGGTCTTTTTGCAGTGGGATGTGTGCAAAACTTGCTGAGGCCCAGTATATTGTGGTTCTAGTGAACCTCTGACATGCCTTTTGAAATAAACCCAATCTCCAACCTGCAGAGGATGCGTGTTCTCTGGATTATCAGAGTCTGGAAGTGAAGAGAAAACTTGTGAATGCAGGTTGGACAATTGGTCAGTCAATGCCTTCATATAACCTGTAAAGTCACTATGAGTATGTTGCAATTCCTGGGGAAAATAACCTGTTTTTGGTACTGAACCAAACAATATCTCATATGGAGAAGATGCTTAAGCATCTTGACTAGCACGTACTGCAAACAATGCTAAGAGCAAACAGTCTGGCCATGGTTTCTTAGTATCCTGCATGTTTCTGGATTTTAAGTTTTAAAGTACCATTTAACCTCTCCACCCTGCCACTGGCTTGTGGTTTGTATGGTGTATGAAATGCTTGTGTAATACCTAGATCTGACATAATGTGCTGCATAACTTCACCTGTGAAATGTGCACCTCTGTCTGATTCAATTACTTCAGGAATTCCATACCCGCAGACAACCTCAGCCATGAGCTTCTTTGCTGTGGCTTTGGCCACCTGCTGAATAAATCTGTACATTTCAGTACGTATTCATAGGTTCCACTCCTGGGTGGTTGTTCTATTTGCAATCTCTGAAATGGGTAGAATACCTTTGGGGTAAATCCTTGTGGAGTCTTTGTACTTTGTCCTTGGTTGTGTTCTACACAAATCAAACATTGACTCTCAAAGTTTGCTGCTGCTGCGTTGAATCCCGGAGCTATCCAGTGCTGGTGCACTTGTGCTGTCAATTGCTCCTTTCCTTTATGATCCGGCCTGTGAGCCACCTATAACATAGGGGGGTACAAAACTCTTGGTAGACATAGTTTCTTATTCTTCTTCCACAGTCCTATGAATGATTATTCAGCTCCTATGCGTTTCCAGGCTTCGAGTTCTGCTGGATCTGCTTGTGCCACTTCCCAAGCATACCCTGCATCTGTGTAGATGTTTACTGTTTCTCCTTCTGTCATCTCCAATTATCTGATGAGAGCCATGAGTTCCGCTGCTTGGGCTGACGTACCTGGAGACAAGGGTTCAGCTTCCATGACCTCCTAAGGAGTGACAACCGCATAGCCGGCATGACGCGTTCCATCAGTATAGTAACTGGAACCATCAGTGAAAAAATAAATATTTGGGTTATGTATTGGCTTGTCAGACAAATTAGCTTGTGGTTTTACAGTCATGTTCGTAATGTCCATGAGGGATAATCGGATCCCTGAAGGCATGCTCTCTCTGTGACCAGCATGGGGGGGGTCACACTTTCCACAGTCATTGTGACCTGTTGCTTCGTTAAATTTTCACCATTTTCCAGTAAAGTATTTGCCTGGATTGTTTCTCCCTACTTTTGAATCGTCAGATTCACACACATATGGCAGGAGTGAGTACTGTACATCGCTTTATAGTCACATTGGAAGAACTGAGGAGTGCTACTTCATACTTAGTCTGGCTGCTGAGAGATGTTTGGTACTTGCCTGATGTAGGATCTGTTACACTCTGCAGGTTCATCCTAGCAGAGTATGTGTAACTCCTTGCTTTTCTGTGTCTGTTTTCTCCCAGCTGCAGGTTAATCTCTGTAGGTGTGACCCGTCTACCTTGCATCGCTGCACCACTGATCCCAGCAGTACCTGCATCTCTGCTCCTTTCGATGTTCGATACCTCCAAATATCTCACTGGTTGGAGACTATTAGTAGCATAGGAGGCCCAACCTCACTCCCATCAGAACCTTTCTGTGCTCGTCTAGCGCCATCCTCAGGGAAAGACATTTCTCCTTCGGGTACAATACGATTCAACTTGACCCCCCCTAATCCTAAACTAGCAGCCCAGAGAGCTTGGGAGCGGCACCACAGCACCTACTGGAAGCACAATGGGAATGTGTTTTCTCTACTATATCCAGACTGTCTAGTTGTGTAGATACCAATGAAAGGCACACAATTACAAACAAAAACCTTGCAATGGCACATGGAATTAATGCTGTTACTATGCCAAATTTACATCCTAACCACAAGTAATAGGTCTGCAGGAGGTGAAATGGGAATGAGTTCCCAAAGCGGAAAAAATCCATCAAGTGTATAGCAATATCACCTGCTCTGTAACAATTTAGCTTCAATTAATTTAACTATGGGTAAAAACACGTAAAAAGATTTATTACTCTTTTGATAAAACATTAAAACAATTAATTACTGTCCATTACTTGCATATAACATATTGATACAATCCAAACAAACAATTCCAGTTAGTAAATCAACACAATTCCCACTGTATGTGGACCAACTTAAAAGAATCACTATTCAAATAAAATCCAGCAAACAGCTAGTGACCACCAATCAATTAGAGTCCAAGGCCCATATTTACTAAGCTCTTGAAATGAAATGAAATGTGAATATGCTGCCCATAGCAGCCAATCAGATTCTAGCTGACATTCTCTAATATGTAATATGAAAGTGAGAGCTAGAATCTGATTGGTTGCTATGGGCAACATCTCTACTTTTCCTTTCCCACAGCTTAGTATATCTAGCCCCAAGAGTTAATTCATGAATACAATTCCACCCCTTCTCACAAGGCTAAAGTTGGTTGCTTATTATTCTTCACTTCTTAGTCAAGCTTCAGCTTCTTATTCAGAATATTATTTTATACATATTATTTTAAAACAATCAAAGTTTGGAATACTAAGTTAACATTGTATAAACCAAAAACCATCTCTTACACCCACAAGATTTTGGGCATGAATTAGTGTGGCATAGTAGGCACAGGCACCATATTTTACCATTTTGAATAGATAGCTCTAGTTGATATTTGGAATCAACAGATGGTGGTCCCTTACATGTGACCCACATACATTTTGCATTGCCCAACAAAGGTTTGGGTATAAAATTGGGCACAGACAACACATTTGGCCATTGTAAATAAATAGCTGTAGTTCCATACTCCATTAAACCTTCGTCTCCATTGATGAAATGGTTTATATGGAATGAATGGATTGTGCCGCTTCCTAAGAGAATTGAAATCTATCCTGTCTTGATCATTCTCTTGTATTTATTATATTTTTATGATACCTTTGTGCTTTTACATTAGGTCTCATATCGCTTCATGTAATCTTTACCAATGAAAGGTATTACTACCATGCCTAGTTTTTCTTGCCTTTGCCCCTGGGTACACTTTTACTTTTGTTTCCTTTTTGTTTAGTCTGGTCTTTTTTTCTTTTCCTCTTCATTTCTCCCCTTGCTTCTTTTCTTTTTATATATTTGGAGTTAACTGTTATGTGTCTGTGGCATCTACAATTCTGTATTATTAATGCTATTGTTATGGCTGTCACATATTTTTGTTGACACACACACACAAATACATGCATACAAAAACACAACTGTCACAAACACACATAACTATAGTCACTCAAACACAACTATTGTCATACACAAAAATACACAACTGTGGACACACACACACACTTATTTACTTACCCAGTGCATCTATTTGTGTCTAGCCAGACAGTGCCTGTGTTTCCACACTGTAGCCCACTGGAGGCCGCCCCTGCGCTGTTCTTGTTTCTGTTTTTTATTTTACAGCTGCTGAATAACAGCCCAGATGCTGCGGCTCCTGGATAGCAGCAGTAAATCAGAGATTACTACCTATGCTATACAGAAGGAGATCTTTGGTTTACACCTGCTCCAGGAGTCGCACACCAGACCTTAAAGAGCCGCATGCAGCTCGAGAGCCACGGGTTGGCCACCCCTTATATACACACTCAGAGAACCAGCGCACCCCTTAAGACATGCTAAATATATACATAAACACAAACACACACACACAGCACCTCTTAAAACATGCTATATATATTTAGATGTGTACACACACACACGATGCACCCATATGACATACTACAAACACAGTGCACCATTTAAAAAACACTACACACACTTCTCCCTGCTGCATGTCACTTTACATGAAAGGCGAAGCAAGTAATGACAGTACACACGTGACTGTACCTGCCATCACTCTGACATACAGAGGGAGACAGAAACCAAAGCAGACACTAGCTCCATACTTTGATCAAGAAGGTAATCACATGGGCTTGACAGCAACAATAGCTTGGCTGTAGGTGTAGCATCTCTCTTATAACAACCGCTGCCAGTACGTTGACGCATGCGCATTATGTGATATCTATTCCTTGCTGCCGTGACGTGCATTTGAACAGCACGTACATGGTCATTGGTGGCTGAAGTCCGACCAATCAGAAAGCCGGAGCTCCACCAATAACACGGCAGTTTCAGGTCGTTTGAATTTGCGCGTTGCAGGAGTGGTACAGTGTGAGGGAGAGTGTGTGAATTGACGGTACCGGGGCTGCTAGTGGTGAGTGAAGTCTGTGCAGTGTTGTTATTGCCGTTTGTCTGCCTGGCTATAAGCGTTCCGGTTATTTACATGTGCACCCATAGACGCCTATACCCCCTATATTTATTGACGTCACTTACACGTTCCACATTCTGCAGGACGTTTGCTTTATGTTGTGTGATTTGGATAGTGTTCGGTTAATACCAGATGTTCCCATGATTGTCTGGTCCACTTTCTTCATGTCTTTGTTGCAGTATTAATGATTTGGATTGTACAATGTAATTAGGTGTTGGTATTCATTTGTTTTACAATGGATGACTCGGGCACAGTGACTGCTATAAGGGGCATTGATGTACTATGTAATCTGCTTGTCCTATATGAAAACCTGTTAATAAATGTGGTGAAATCTGTTATAGACTTCTTTTCCTAGGAACTTATAGTATCTTCTGTATAAAGTCTTCCTGTTACTATTTTGCATTTGTTATATCATGACCTGTTAAATCACTTGTACACTGCGTTCTTGTTGGAATGCTGCCATACTAGTTACTTGCTAGCACAGCAATTGCTTTGTTTTCAAATAACAATTTTTATGTCTGGATGTTACTGTGATTGGCATAACACTAAATGCTCAGTTATTATGATAATGGACCTGATCCACATATGCGTCTGTTTTCTATGAAAAAAGGTCACATGTGAGAGGATAGTGCACTCCCATGTCACTCCCCTCTCACTTATGTGTCCAGAACCTTACCTGAACTGCGCTTAAGGTTTAACATTCAGACAAAATTATTGTATGATTTGCTAGAAAGGCCAGGCTATTGTGTGCATAAAATACGCACGCAGATCTGGCCACCCCTACATAAGGATCAGCACTTTAATGAATGACAAGTAACTTTCACATGGAGCCTTGCCTAACTCACCTGTTTTAGGGTGATCTAGATCCTGTCCATTGTGTGCTTCCTCACTATATTTTAATTATTTTATACATGAGCTAATGGTTTAATCTGTTTGTCTAGTAGAGGTTGAATGTTTAAGTTGTATGTTAAATGTTTGCAAGTTTTTACAGATTATTCTAACAAAAAAGCAAGGTATCCTTATTTATAATTATTTTTTTTTTTAGTTCTTAAAAAAACAAACAAAACAGAAAACTTGACCATGGAAAGCCGATCTCAATTTGCTGGCCTTTATAAAAAGGACATGAATATAGAGAACTTGAGAGCAAAGGTTGCCCGGCGTAAATCCATAATGCAAAAGGAGAACCGACACAAAGAGTTCAGAAAGAGCAGGGGTTTGTCACTGGCAGATGTGAATATCTCCGTTGCAAAAGAGCAGGATCTGACGGTACTAGAGGAGGTGAATGAATCTTATGTAAAAGTGCATGAAAGTATACAAGGTAAGTGTCTTTATGTTTGAGACTCTCCTAGTTTCTCAGCAATACACTCTGCAAATAATGATGCCTTTAGATTAACAACGCCAGCTGTCAAGTTGGAGCACTGGCCACCCAGTTCAGTGTTTTCGTGATGTTAATTGGGTGGCTGCAAGCAAGAGTAGATGTGTCAGACATGGAATTTGTAAAAATTTGTCACTATTATAGAGTGACAAAATGTTATGTAGTGCTTTATGACAGAGGATAAAGATTAATGAATCAAGAATGGTTACTTATTTAAAAAAGAGCCGGAATCTAGACAGTGCAAGCGAGCTCTCAGTTGTCATAATAGTTCTTTGAAATGTACTAATCTTATATATGCAAAACTTGTTACCCTAATATAATCTTTATATAAAGATAGTCTAAAGGTCACTACTCTCTCCTGGATCTTGCTTTTTTTGCTTTTGATACTGTTGCCCACTCTTCTCAGACACGTTACAATCCCTAAGTACTGAGGACACAGCACTTTCTTGGTTCACATCCTACTAGAGATTGCTTTTCGAGATCCACCTTCATTGCTGTTTTCTCTATCTGTTGGAGTACCACAAGGCTCAGTGTTCGGTCCTTTGGTCTTTAGCTATGCCTCTTCACTTAGACTGCTAAGAGAGTTGTTGAGATTCAGTAATAACTCTGTGTGGATGACACACAGATCTACCTATCTACTCCAGATCTCTCGCCAAGGGGGTATATTTACAAAAGACGATTTTGGCTGGCAATTATGAATCGCCGCGATTTTCCCACAATTTATTTTCAAAAATCGCGGGATTCACTAAGGGGTGCTTTTCTTAGGCGATTTTTTTTATTTACCAGTGAGAAGCATCGATTTAACAAGGGGTAAATCGCTGTAATTTTCTATAAAAAAGCACAGCAATTTGCCCTGTAAAAGTTTGCCGTCGCTGTGTGTTGTAGAAAAATAATAAAAAAAAAAATTTACTCACTGTTTTGCTGAATACGGTGATGGCCAAATCGCCTCCAAACTCCCGGGAGTTGAGGCAATTTGGCCAAAATCGAGCTTAGTAAATGTTTGCTTGTGTAACTGAATGTTTCTCTGCCATTTTATCTTGGATGTTCTCCCACCGTCTCAAACTTAAACTTTAAAAAACAGAACTCTTGCACTTGTCAGTTAAAGCTACACAATTGATCTCTCTATCATTGACAACACTAAAATAATCCCTACTCCTAAAGCTCACTGCCTAGGTGATACCTTTTATTTGGAACTGGCGTTTGTTCCCCACATACAATCTGTTTCAACAGAGAGAGAGAGAGACCTCCCCTAAACTTGTCTACTCTATTCACATCTACTTTGTTATCCAATTTTTCTTGCTGTTACATAATTAACACAAATTGAACACTTTATTTTTTTTTTTTCTTCCTAAAATTACCTTAGTTCTGCTACTAACAATGCTGTGTGACTGATCATATAGAACTGTATTTGTATATACTGAATAAACACTACAACGTGTTTGGTTTTTTTCGGCCCTGCCCCATATATGAAGAAGTAGTTGTCCTACAATGAGTGCAGACCATATGTTTTTTGTTGGGATAGATTAAGCACTAACTTTTACAGTCTTTATTTCAGCTGGTAAGGCTAAAGAACAGGTGACAGATGAGCGACGTTTAAAGCTGCAGCGGTTTAAAGAAGAAAAACAACTGAGAAAGCTGAAGGAACAGCGAGAGAAGGCCAAAAAAGGTGTCTTCAAATGTGGAATCTACAAAGGGGATGTATCTTTTATTCCAGTCCCTGTATTTCAGAATCCTGTCAAAGTTAAACAGAAGGAGAAGGTATCTTCAGTTTAAGCAATTTTCACTGCACATAAATGTAATATAATGCAAGAAAGGCATAAATACCACACAAACTTGTATTTGTTTCTAATTTGGTCGGAGTATAATCACCAACTCCTAAATCAAGCAAAAGAAATGGAGAATGCTCCAATGGCTAAGTTTCATTGTCAAACAGCTTGTTTTCTAAAATGCTACATAGTTGAAATATAGAGACACTCTTATGATGACTAATGAATATGCATTGCGAGTAGTTTCAATAGAGAACCAAAGGCTTTAGGACGTAAGCTCTTCACAAATAACCTTAGTGGTTGCAATTGGCAAAAGGCAAATTAGTGTGTTACAGACAGGGAAAGTTTTTAAAACGCCATATGGTTGTTTTGGATTAACCTGTCACGCAGGCTCGGTTGAGTGCAGGTTGTGACATAACATGGATAATCGTTATAGCCACTAGTTGTTATTGGATTTAATTATTTGTTGGTCCCCCTCCATCCCACAGCCTGCTGCACCCGCTGTGACCAGAATTACAAGGTCTGCAGCTGCAAGAGAGCCCTCTGTGACAAAGTCCAGAGCTCAGCCAGTCCCGGTAGGTAATTGTTGTATATTTACTGCTCCTAATATCCCTTACGGGATGATAAAAGCAAATGCTTAATGAAACTGGCTTATTGTCACAGGTACCGGTGCCTAATAAAGCCTCCACTGATCGTGCTGTTACAAGAGGCAGAGGACAGCCTTTAAAAAAGAATGAAAAAGAAAACAAAGGTAAAGGGAAACATATTATGGCTATTTGTAATGATATAAAGCCAGGATCAATTATTTGTTGCCTTTATCATATATTGTCACTATTACCTCTCTAAAAGGCCGCATATACGCAATCTACGTATCAAAACGATACGCATATTACGTACAATAGCTACTACGCATGCGCAGTAGCTACTGTTTATTGAACTACGTCCGTCTATGGAAAACGGACGTAGTTCTGGATCCGGCCCACTGTCCCTACATGCAAAAAATACAATTAACTTGACTCCTGAAACTAACATGGTTTTTGTCCAGGAGTAACTTTCCTCATTTTCAATCTGTGAATCAGGTCTGATGTCACCAGTTCCGAATGTATTGCTAAACAGCATTCCTGTGAATCTATAGTCTGTTTTAAGAATAAGTCTTCAACTGATAGGATTGTTATTGTTTTTGTTTTATTCTTTGATGCATGTAAATACAATATTGTGGTACTTTTAAATTTTTTTTATTTTTTTTTATTCTACATGTAGTGTCTGTACCACCAGCAAGATCTACAAGATCAACAGCAGCTCCAGTGTCCAAACTTCCCACAACTGTTAAAGTGCCCTTAAAAAATACAGGAGGTAATCCAGATTCAGAAGTGAATGTTTAACGTTGTTTATAGTAATCCTTTTTTCATGTTTACATTTTAAAAGAAACTAGTCTTTTAAGTCGGAAACATGATTAGATCTTTGCCAAAGAAACTGGAAAATCAGCAGTTTACACTATAGAATGCATATGCTTCCATAGTGACTGTTTTGGTCTTGTAAGTTATATTGCTATCATCTTTAGTGCCATTATAATTAACATATTGTCCCTGTCTGCAGCAGCTACAAAGCCTGGAAAGAAGATGACAAAAGAGGAAATGGTTATGGATAAAACAGAGGTAAGTGCAACAATTTGATTACATGGTTGTCAAATAAACACACCTTTTTTTGCTGGAATACTATATTTGCAGAGTTGTTCTTGATACTTTTAAATTATAATGACTATTTTTTATTTTTATTTTAAAGCCTTCTGTGATTGAGCAATCCATTAATACATGCCCAGAGCCAGAAGTTCCTCTCAGAGAGCCAGCTGTAGAAACTATTAAGGCAGAGACTTCAGTCTTGGTAAAAGAAAGGAAGCCTTCTTTTGCACCTGAGAACTTTGTCTTCCAGCCACTAGATGGACTTGCTCCGCTCAAATTTCAACCCATGACCCCTAACAGGGCCAATGCCTTCCTGACACCTTCTTTTACTTGGAGTCCTATGGAGAACAAGAGGTAGGCTGGTGTCTAACCTCTTATTGAGGCACATGAATGCAGTAGTTTTGTGTTACAGAGGTGCCACTCTGATGATGTGTAATATATGTTTATTAGTAGTGTGCTTTACCCCACTATACTATATACAAGTTTGATTTTATTTATATTTGTAGACCATTTGTGTTTGCACGTGAGCACCACCCAGAAAAAGAGGAGATGGAGCAAGCTGAATTGAAGGCCCCAGATGTGCGGCTAGACCCGGACATATGTTCTCCCCCTTCAGTTAAAGGTATGTCTCTAACCATTGACCATGTGCGGTTTTGTTTTCCTTCTATTTGCTAATGATCCTATTTATTCTTTTAAGAATGTACAAGTGAAACAAGTTCAGCTGCAGCCCCTTGTACTGAAGTGACTCCATTTAGTGAAACAAGTGCAAATCTTCCAGTGACAGATGGCAAGTCTGTGCAACCCGAGCCTCAGCATGACGTACCATACTTCAGGTAATGATCAATACCCTGTTTCTTTACATAGAAGTTCAATTCATAGTATATTCCGTATGGTGGCCTCCATTGTGGATGCTATTGTGCACATCAACCAGGAGAGTTAACAAATATGATTTACATAAACTAATTTAAAAACTTTCTATTTATGACATTTAGGACACTGGAATTTATGGCTGATGGCATAATGTGTTTCTTTTTTCGTTTGTACTGTGCATGTTTAAAACAAATGCACAAGCAACTACAGTTATCCGGAACTGAACAGTCATTGCTGTGACCACTTGCATGTGTAGGAAGGGTTGTAGGTATGTAATCAGTGTACAGAAAGGGCAGGCTCATGCAGTTGAAAACCCAATCCACGTCAGACCACAGCCACATAGAAACATAGAAAGTGACGGCAGATAAGAGCCACATGGCCCATCTAGTCTGCCCATTTGTTTATTGAAAACTATACTGACCCTAGACTCTATTTACCCTCAATTGGGGTTACAATTTAGGATACCCTTATATTTATCCCAAGCATGTTTAAATTGTTCTACTGTATTGGCCTCAACCACCTCAGATGGGAGAATAGTCCATTTATCTATCACCCTTTCAGTGAAGTAATTTTTCCGCACATTTCCTTTGAATCTACCACCCTCCAGTTTGTATCCATGCCCTCGTGTTCTATTACATGTTCTACTGGCCTCAACCACCTCAGATGGGAGAATATTCCACTTATCTATCACCCTTTCAGTGAAGTAATTTTTCCGCACATTTCCTTTGAATCTACCACCCTCCAGTTTGTATCCATGCCATGCCGTTCTATTACACCTTTTCTTTTGAAAAATGGT